>JARQWZ010003943.1:65000-133172 GCA_033150135.1 Gobio occitaniae
TATATATATATATATATATATATATATATATATATATATATATATATATATATATATACACAAACATACACACATACACACACACTGCATACTTACTGTACTGAAAACTGCACAGTTATTATTTTTTAATAAAAGTAACATATAGTTTTATTGGTGTTTGGCCAATCGTCAACCTCACCACAGGCTCCATCTCCCCCTATATTAAATTGAGCAAAAACACATTAAATAATATTTTCATTTTAACATTTACCCTCCTTTAACAGACTCATAAGCAAAGCATGATGGGAAGTAGCAATTTGTTGTAACTCATTCTGTAAAGGTGTGTATATGTGTGTACATGCATTCACATTAATATGGGAACATTCAATATATAGTAAGCTACACAATAAAGGATAAAACTTGTTATACTGGAATACATTATAGTGAAAAGTGTTTCTGTAAATGGAGTGGTCAAGATATTAGAAACACCTCCTAATATAAAGCCTCCCTGATTAAAGTGTACTCTCATAAAAGGGGGAAATAAACCAAAGGTTCATTTATTTTACCTAGCTTTAACTGTTGCTCTCTTCTTTTGAGTTTTAGATTTTGCATCAACATGCAGATGTAATTATGCAATAGCGTGTATAGTGCGTTTTTTAATTATTTTTTTTATCAAGATGCAGCTTACATTGATTTAAGCCAAAATGCAACTTAGTTATGTCTTGACTAAATCTTGATATGGTATCACAATTCAAATAATAATCTTATATAATAATCGAATGATTAAAAATGGTTAAAAAACATAATTAAAAAAATTATAAAACATTTCTAACTTCCTTTTTCTTCCACAGAAAGATCTATATGAAAACATTTGAAGACCAAGCAAGGAGAATTGTACTAAAGGTTCAGCCACAGACTGTTTCCTCCCATGAGGACTGGTTAAGTTTGTAATAGGAAATGTTGAAGAAGTTTATTGACCACGAGTGGTAAGACCTTAAAAAGACTCTTCTATAAGCAGTAAGATTTATTTATTTAAATAACAACATAGTAATGACTGTCTGCCTGCTGTGTCTGTTGCTCTGTAGCTCAAGTCTGTAGCTCTGTAGAGCCTTGCTTACGTTTGAATCTTTATTTTGATATTTCCTCTTTCTTCTACTGCTAAATATAACTTACTCATCACCATACATTGTTTAAAAATTGCCTATCACGTTAAATTTGACATCGCTAGCTTTTAATCTAAATCACCATCACACGTTAGCATTTTGCTAGCCTGTTAGCTTGTTATCTCTGCACCCGGGTCTCCCTTTTTCTGAGTTCATAACTTGGATTAGTAAATTGTGTCCAGCAAACGATTGTGGTAAGTGGTAAATTGGATTAATCAACAAACACGGTAAGTCATGTCTTCTCCTGTCATTATCACCTGCACTGCATGTCGCATGTTCAGTGTAGGCTTCTCCGCTAGCGAACAGGGCTTCACATGTGATAAATGTAAGGAGATAGTTAGGCTGACGGAGAAGATTTCAGAATTAGAAACACGCATCCATACTTTATCTGAGAGTAGTGAGGATGTAACAGCTTTAGACACTGATTTGGATGCGAATAGCTTAGTGAACTCTGTACATTCTTCGGTTCCGGCTGCAGGGCCCTCGCAGCAGGGAAACTGGGTAACAGTGAGGCAGCATAGTCGCAGACCAAAGAACCGCTTTTCTGTTCCGGTTAGAACATCAAACAGGTTCTCCCCTCTCAGTGAAGCACCCACTGAGTATCCTGTTGAAAGTGCCCTAGTCATTGGCGATTCTATTACACGGAACGTGAAGATAGAGACACCAGCCACCATAGTCACTTGTTTACCGGGAGCCAGAGCACCTGACATCAAAGCAAATTTAAAAGTGCTGGCTAAAGCTAATCGTAAATTCTCTAAGATTATTATTCACGTCGGCACTAATGATGTTCGACTTCGCCAGTCGGAGATTACCAAAATTAACATTAAAGAGGTGTGTGAACTCGCTAGTACGATGTCTGAGGCTGTTTTTTGTTCTGGACCGCTCCCGGCAAAAAGGAGTGATGAGATAGTTAGCAGACTATCATCACTCAATGGCTGGTTGTCTAAGTGGTGTCTGCAAAATAACATAGGGTTCATAGACAATTGGAAAAGTTTTTGGGGCAGACCTGACCTGTTGAAGAAGGATGGCATCCATCCCTCTAGGGGTGGTGCCACTCTTCTCTCTAGTAATCTGGCACATAGTCTTAGAGCTAAACCTTGACTTACTAGGGCCCAGGTCAGGAAGCAGACAAACTGGCTAAACCGACCGTCTGCTAGCTGTCTCACGTTACCGGAGTCAGATAAATCCCAGCACATAGAGACTCTTTCACCTAGATATTATCATATAGAGACTGTGTCTGTTCCCCGAATTAGTAAATACAAAAAAACATCAAAACCATTCAACAGTAAAAATTTAATTGACGTCCAACAAATAAACAAAATATATAATACAGATGAACAATTGATAAAGCTTGGGTTGCTGAATATTAGATCCCTTTCCCCAAAAGCGCTTATTGTTAATGATATTATTACAGATAATAATCTAGATGTGCTCTGTTTGACAGAAACCTGGCTAAAACCTGACGACTACATTACCTTAAATGAGTCCACCCCCCAAGATTATTGTTATAAACATGAGCCGCGTCTGAAAGGTAAAGGGGGAGGGGTTGCTGTAATTTATAATAATATCTTCAGTATTACTCAGAAGTCTAGTTTCAAATATAATTCCTTCGAAGTTTTGGTGCTTTATGTAACGCTATGTAGTGTACATGATAAAACCCGTTCAACATTTGTGTTAGCTACTGTATACAGGCCACCTGGGCATAATACAGACTTTATCAAAGAATTTGCTGATTTTCTATCAGAGTTAGTACTGGCCGTAGATAAAGTACTAATTGTTGGTGATTTTAATATCCATGTAGACAACGGAAAAGACGTATTGGGATTAGCATTTAAAGACACACTAAACTCTATTGGAGTTAGGCAACACGTGTCAGGAGCCACTCATCGCCATAATCATACTTTAGACCTAATATTGTCACTTGGAATAAATATTGATACCGTTGAAATTCTGCAGCAGAGCGATGACATCTCAGATCATTACTTAGTATCATGTATACTTAATTTAGCTAAGGTTGGAAAGCCGCCCCCTCGCTTTAAAAATGGCCAATCACTGTCGCTACTAAAGATTGCTTTTTAAATAATCTCCCTCATCAGTATCATCTGCTCAGCATCCCAGATAGTATAGAAGAACTCGATGTTGCAACAGAAACTATTGACTCTCTCTTTTCCAGTACTTTAGACACAGTTGCTCCTCTGCGCTTAAAGAAGATTAAAGAAAATAGTCCAAGGCCGTGGTACAACGAGCACACCCGGGCCCTTAAAACAGCAGCCAGAAAAATGGAGCGCAGCTGGAAGAAAACAAAATTAGAGGTATTTCGTAATTCGTGGAAAGAGCATATGATCACATACAGAAAGGCTGTAAAAACTGCTAGATCTGCTTATTTCTCAACTCTCTTGGAAGAAAACAAACACAACCCAAGATATTTATTCGATACAGTGGCTAAATTAACCAAAAATAAAGCTTCAACTTCTGATGATTCTAAACAGCACAGCAGTAATGACTTTATGAACTTCTTCACATGTAAGATTGATAATATTAGGAAAAAATTTTTAACCATGCAGCCGTCTAATACAGCATCACATCAGACAGAGCATTGTAGTGTCACTGAGGAAAAATTACACTCATTCACTGCTATAGGAGAAGAAGAATTGGCTAAACTCGTTAAATCATCAAAATCGACAACATGTATGCTCGACCCTATACCAACTAGGCTATTAAAAGAGATGCTACCAGAGGTCATAGATCCTCTTCTTAATATCATTAATTCATCTTTGTCATTAGGATATGTACCGAAAACTTTTAAGTTGGCTATTATTAAACCACTTATTAAAAAACCGCAACTTGATCCTACAGATTTAGTCAATTATAGACCAATCTCAAATCTACCCTTTCTGTCAAAAATACTTGAAAAGGCAGTGTCTTCACAATTATGTTCCTTTTTAGAAAGAAATGGTATCTGTGAGGATTTCCAGTCAGGATTTAGACCGTATCATAGCACTGAGACTGCTCTCGTCAGAGTTACAAATGATTTGCTCTTATCATCCGATCGTGGCTGTATCTCTCTATTAGTGTTACTCGATCTTAGCGCTGCATTTGATACTATCGACCACAACATTCTTTTGAATAGACTCGAAAATTATGTAGGTATTAGTGGAATTGCATTATCATGGTTTAAATCATACCTATGCGACCGTTATCAGTTTGTAGTAGTAAATGAAGATATGTCACACCGATCGCAAGTTCAGTATGGAGTACCACAAGGCTCAGTGCTAGGACCGCTACTCTTCACCCTGTACATGCTACCACTGGGAGATATCATTAGGAAGCATGGCGTTAGTTTTCATTGTTATGCTGACGATACTCAGCTCTATTTCTTCACGCCCTGAAGAAACTTACCAATTCACAAGATTAACGGAATGCATAGCTGATATAAAACATTGGATGACTGGTAATTTCCTGCAACTCAATTCAGAAAAAAATGATTTTTTAATTATTGGACAAAAAAGCTCCACAAGTAGTAACCTAGAATACTGTCTAACACTTGATGGCTGTTCTGTCAAGTCCTCGTCGTCAGTGAGGAACCTGGGTGTGCTCTTTGATACCAATCTTTCGTTTGAAAGCCACGTTTCTAGCATCTGTAAAACTGCTTTCTACCATCTTAAAAATATATCTAAATTACGGCACATGCTCTCAATGCAAAATGCTGAACAGTTAGTTCATGCGTTCATGACCTCAAGGTTAGATTATTGTAATGCTCTACTGGGTGGTTGCCCTGCTCGCTTAATAAATAAACTCCAGCTGGTCCAAAACGCAGCAGCTCGAGTTCTTACTAGAACCAGGAAGTATGACCATATTAGCCCAGTTCTGTCAACACTGCACTGGCTGCCTATTAAACATCGCATAAATTTTAAAATCTTACTTATTACTTACAAAGCACTAAATGGTTTAGCTCCCCAATACTTGAGCGAGCTCTTAACATATTATACTCCATCACGTCTACTGCGGTCTCAAAATTCTGGCCAGTTGATCATACCGAGAATATCCAAATCAACTGCAGGCGGTCGATCGTTTTCCTATTTAGCACCTAAACTCTGGAACAGTCTTCCTAACATTGTTCGGGAAGCAGACACACTCTGTCAGTTTAAATCTAGACTAAAAACACATCTCTTTACTGTGGCATACACATAAAACACTTTTTCAATGAAATGATTGTTAGGCTGCATTAACTAGGTCAGCCGGAACCGGGAACACTTCCCATAACACCTGATGTACTCGTTACATCATCAGAAGAATGGCATCTACGCTAATGATAGTCTCTCTGTTTTATCCCGAGGTTTACTGCAGTCAGCCGGATCCGGGCCGTATCCAGTTCAGATGGTGGATCTGCGCCCAGAGAAAACCAACACAGGACCCCGAAGTGTCTGAGAGACCGTGATTAGACTCCCCCTGCAACTGCCTCATCGACATTGCATCTCAATAAACCCGTCTCCGGCGTGTTGACTCAGATTGTTCGAATATTACAATTAAATAATACTTAAATTGATATGTCATCCTCAATAAACCCGTCTCCAGCGTGTTGCCTCCGATCATTCGAATATTGCACTTTAATAATTAATATTTAATCAACATCATCCTCAATAAACCCGTCTCCAGCATGTTGCCCCCGGTCCCTCGAATATTCTGATCTATTATGACCTCCGAGCTGTAAAACTGCCAGAATAATAATAATAATACGCTGTTTGTTAATTGGCCAGAGGAGAACTGGCACCCCGACTGAGCCTGGTTTCTCCCAAGGTTTATTTTTCTCCATTAGGTCTCCTAATGGGGTTTTGGTTTCCTTGCCACTGTTGCCTCTGGCTTGGCGTGCTCAGTTGGGGACACTAAATTTTTCAACTAAACATCGAAATACATCTAAATAATAAACTAAATTAACCATTTAAACTAAATTACTGATCAAATTATTGATCTAAAGCCCACACTGTCACTGTATGATACTTGAAATTTTTCCAGAATGGCTATACAGCTGAATAAAATTATGCTGCATTATTTTCCTGTTTAACACTGTAAAGCTGCTTTGAAACAATCTACATTGTTAAAAGCGCTATATAAATAAAGTTGACTTGACTTGACTTAATGAGAGTTATGATTTGTTGGCTTATGGGTAGCCTTTAACTGCAGGCCTAAAATACAAGTGGTTCTCACCTAAAATTCATTGCTAATTAACTAATTTGCTTTATTCATTTTCATTTTAAACACCCTAGTTATTTTTGGACAATTGCTCAGGGAAAATGACCCCATAGCGCCATCTAACGTCCAACCAGTATAACCACAGAAAACGTAACGGCATTTACACTTATCGTGGCAAGTTTACTGAGGACTTCAGAGACTGTCTGAACATTGTATTTTCTGTTTACAATGGTAAACATGTTAATATGAGCAGCTGTTGTTTTTAAGAACATGTCAAATTAACTGAAAAAAATTACATTTGGTGTTTGTGAGAAAGTAAAATCCTATGTTCATCCTACGCATTAATGTTGCCATCTCTAATTATATATACAAAGATAACACTTCTCTGAAATCTTTTTCTGTAGGACTTGATTTGGTATTTCACATGGGTCCATCTCAACACAGAACATTCCCCAAAAAGTGTGACCAGCAAATTATCAGCTACCAAATTTTCCTATGGCAATACAAAAAAAAAGACTTGATGAGAAGAGCAGAAGTTTTTTTCCTTCAAAAGGACGGAGCAAATGGAGATCAAAAATAATTAAAACACTGTTTGATCATATGTGCACATATACATGGTAATTGTATAGCACAATTAATGATTAATTTAGTATAACATACTACATTATTTAACTAATTTAGCATAATTTTAATCATTTTAGCATCATTTTAGAGCATGATGGATGACAAATTTTTTTTCTCTCTTTTTTTTCGAAGGTATCCAACAAGTGAACAATACAACAAGGTGTGTTCAGCCCTTGTTACCAAATACACTTCTTGAGAGACAGGACAGGAAGGGGATATGCAAGAACATGACAGAGTATGCCAAATTATATGACACCTTAATATATATTTACAGTAATGGATGTCTTTATTTATTTATTTTTTCTGTAATCCAAGACATGTACCTGAAGAGGTAATAGTCACAAATAGAATAATATAATTATAATAATTTAAGAATAGGCTAAAGTATACAGTTATTAAATGAGTGCATGTGTTTTTGTGAATCAGGAGAAGATAAATACAGCATAGGGATCCACTTGGAGAGAATGAAAACAGAATGCTTGAAGAGGACACCAAATGTCAATGTACAGGACTGCATGTACGGACAAGGAATGAGAGGACAGACTACATGAAACATCATTCCACTAAAGAAATACTATCACAATATCCAGCCCTTAAAATCCCCTCAATTGCAGTAGAATTGAATTTTTTTTAAAGTTATTAATGAGTGCACCAGAAGAGAAGTCGGGGTGGATATTTGAGCTGAGTTGGCTGAAGCGAAAATAACCCATGTTGATTTGGCACACAAAGGTAATGATTATGAATATGAATGAAAATGTATACTGAATTTCTGTTTTATGGATAATAAATATACAATTCACAATTAACATAATATTCATGGGTATTTTCACTATTTATAATTAAAGGGTTAGTTCACTCAAAAATGAAAATCCTGTCATTAATGACTAGGGTTGGGAATCGTGAGAAATTTTCCAGTTCCTGTTCTGGTTCCGGTTCCACCTAACGATTCCGGTTCCATTAAAATTATTAAACAAATAGTGGTAAAGGAAAAAGGCACAATACGCAAATTAAACAATCCTTTTTGTGTTTATTAATTGCTCTCAAATTAATTTACAGGTTGGCAATGTCAAAAAAAAGTCCTGTATTGAACATATTACAGTATTAATTAAGCCATTCTTGCAAAAAAAATTTTTTGAATTTATGGACATTAAAATTAAATGTTCAAATGAACACCTCTGAAATTGTCTTATTACATTTTCTCTCTCTGTCTCTGAATAAAACCAAGTTATAAAATATATTTATTAGTTATATTTATTAATTAGGTCAGTTATTCAGTGAACTTGTAAATAATAAATGGTAATTCAGCATTACCCCTCTCTCTCTCATATATATATATATATATATATTTGATATTCTATAGTAGTAGTTTATTACTAATGAAATAACATTTACCCGTGTATGAATTCCTACCTGGCAATGGGGACGTGCAAAGTGCAGCAGTCTTCCTTAAACAGTTGAAAACATTACATGTTTTGAGGTTGATTCCATGCTGTTGCAAATGTTTCGACGCAATATCTGACGCGAAAATATCTGACGCAAAACCGTGAATGTGTAGCGCAAGGGCTTTCAGTGCTGAACTGCGTTAATTGGTTGCACTTCTGGAAGCGGCAGGCAACGTAATTAATATTCATGATGAGGTGAGCTGTCGCTCGCTATTAAAGGATACGCTCCCAGCACTTCACACACACATTGCACCAGAACCGTTTTCGGAACCGAAACTTAGGAATTTCGCACGGTTCTGGTATTTTTAAAAAATCATTATCGGTTCAGCATAAGAACCGGTTCTCGGTTCCCTACCCTATTAATGACTTCCCCTCATGTCATTGGACACCCGTAAGACCTCCGTTTATCTTCAGAACACAAATGAAGATATTTTAGTGTAAATCCGATGGCTCAGAAAGGCCTCCATTGGCACAATGCACTTTACACTCTCAAGACCCATAAAAGCTACTAAAGACGTCGTTACAAAGTCCATCTCACTACAGTGGTTCTACAATAACTTTATGAAGCGACGACAATAGTTTTTGTGTGCAAAAAACCCCCTAAATAACGACTTAAAGTGATGACAATTTCAAAACACTGCATCATGAAGCTTCGAAGCGTTATGAATCAGCGAGTCGAATCATGATTCGGATCGCGTGTCAAACCGCCAAACTGCTGAAATCACGTGACTTTGGAGAATCAAACTGCTGAATCAACTCACTGATTCATTTTTCACAGTATTTTTCCAAGTCTTGTCTTTGACTGAGAAAGCCAGAGAACATACCTGACAGGAGAAGAAGTGATGATAATAAAATAGCAGAGTGTTACGGGTGTGCTCAGGCAGGAAGGCAAAGACAGGTAAGTAGAATACTCAAACAACGTTTAATACTTGGGATACTCAGGAGACTGACATATAGCATAACACACCTTACATAAACGTACATAAACCGCTCTACATAAACGGTGACCAGACAAAGACTGAATGAACAAAGAGGAACTTAAATACAAACACAGATGACTAACTAACGAGGGGCACAGGTGATACAGATGAGGGTAACTAAACACAGCTGAACCGAACTAGACTAACGAGGGTAACTAAGGAAACAGACAAGTGGCGGGAAACATAGACAAAGGAACATGTGACAAATGAAACCAGGAAGTACAAAAAACAACAGAGACAGACTGGATATGTGACATAACGCCCCCCTCCCGATAGGCGCGTCCTCGCGCCGTAGAAGACACAAATAGGGAGGGAGGGTGGGCACCCTGGAGTCCTGAGGACGGGAGCACTGGGGTCTGACTGGCTGGGGTGCCTCCAGGGTGGAGCCGTGGGCGGCCATGGCAGGTCAGGAGCCGTGGGCGACCATGGTGGGTCAGGAGCCGTGGGCGGCCATGGCGGGTCAGGAGCCGTGGGCGACCATGGCGGGACAGGAGTCTTTGGGCGCCTTGGCCGGACAGGAGTCTTTGGGCGCCTAGGCGGGACCAGAGCCCCACCCACATGTCTCTCACCCACAGGTACATAGCCCCCCCCCAAAACTTTCTTTGGGAAATTAAGAGCTGGAATGGAGGGCCTGTGGAATGGGACAGTCCTGCGAGGTGGAGCGGCCTTGTGGAAGGCTGGAGCGGCCTTGTGGAAGGCTGGAGCGGCTTCGTGGAAGGCTGGAGCGGCCTCGTGGAAAGCAGGAGCGGCCTCGTGGAAGGCTGGAGCGGGCTCGTGGAAGGCTGGAGCGGGCTCGTGGAAGCCTGGAGCGGGCTCGTGGAAGCCTGGAGCGGGCTCGTGGAAGTCAAGGGGTGCTGGAGCGGAGTCCAGGAAGTTCAGGGGTGCTGGAGCGGATTCCAGGAAGTCCAGGGGTGCTGGAGCGGAGTCCAGGAAGTCCAGGGGTGCTGGAGCGGAGTCCAGGAAGTCCAGGGGTGCTGGAGCGGAGTCCAGGAAGTCCAGGGGTGCTGGAGCGGAGTCCAGGAAGTCCAGGGGTGCTGGAGCGGAGTCCAGGAAGTCCAGGGGTGCTGGAGCGGAGTCCAGGAAGTCTAGGGGTGCTGGAGCGGAGTCCAGGAAGTCCAGGGGTGCTGGAGCGGAGTCCAGGAAGTTCAGGGGTGCTGGAGCGAAGTCCAGGAAGTCCAGGGGTGCTGGAGCGGAGTCCAGGAAGTCTAGGGGTGCTGAAGCGGAGTCCAGGAAGTCCAGGGGTGCTGGAGCGGAGTCCAGGAAGTCCAGGGGTGCTGGAGCGGAGTCCAGGAAGTTCAGGGGTGCTGGAGCGAAGTCCAGGAAGTCCAGGGGTGCTGGAGCGGAGTCCAGGAAGTCAAGGAGTGCTGGAGCGGAGTCCAGGAGTGCTGGAGCGGAGTCCAGGAGGGCTGGAGCGGAGTCCAGGAAGTCAAGGAGTGCTGGAGCGGAGTCCAGGAGGGCTGGAGCGGAGTCCAGGAGGGCTGGAGCGGAGTCCAGGAGGGCTGGAGCGGAGTCCAGGAAGTTCAGGAGTGCTGGAGCGGAGTCAAGGAAACACGGAGCGGTAGGATCGCTCCCAAAGTCTATCAACCACCGCTCCAGTGAATCTGCTGTGGTAGCGGCCGTCACGACCCGAGACGGGCGCTTAGCGGCAGCTCTCCTCTTCCTTCTGGGCTTGGGGACAGGCAGGACCTTCCCGGCAAACCCACTGGAGGGATATGCAGAGGAAACTGGCTGAGGGTGAACTGACCAGGCAGCGAGCTTTTCTGAGGGGACTGGACGAGGAAGACACATATTCATAGGAACCTCTTCTATTATCTCGAACTCGGAACAATTTAGGGATAATACCAGGTTGATTGTCTCGACTAGGGAAAAGGAACAGGCAGGTTCCAGGAACCGAATAGTGTCCTCGTCCAGGCCCATCAGAAAAACCACATTGAGCGGCGCATCTGGCCAGTTCACCAGATAAGCTAGCTCAGAGAATTCCTCTACATACCTCTCCAGTGAGCGACCGTTCTGTCGAATCCCCCAAAGGCGATCCTCCGCTGAACCGCCTTCCTCTGGGGATTCTGGAGAGAGTGGGACCAGGAGAATACCCATCCCAGAGAGGTCCTCTTGCTGTTTTGGTCTGGTCATCTGTTACGGGTGTGCTCAGGCAGGAAGGCAAAGACAGGTAAGTAGAATACTCAAACAACGTTTAATACTCGGGATACTCAGGAGACTGACATATAGCATAACAACACACCTTACATAAACGTACATAAACCGCTCTACATAAACGGTGACCAGACAAAGACTGAATGAACAAAGAGGAACTTAAATACAAACACAGATGACTAACTAACGAGGGGCACAGGTGATACAGAGACAGACTGGATATGTGACAGAGTTTATAAAAACTAAGAATAAAGTTTTTATTCTTAGTTATATAATCTTAGTTGTGAACCTTCTGGAATTTCATGGTTTTCTGAATAAGTTTGTCATAAAATGTGGTCTGATCTTCATCTAAGTCAAGAGTATTGACAAACATAATGTGTCTAAAATTAATTACTCAAAGAAATTCTGATATTTCATGTCTTTATTGAGAACAACCAAAAAAACCTCAGTGCTTGTGGAAAAAGTATGTGACATGAACAATTACTACAAAATATACTTGAATTTTATTTAAATATACTTCATAAAATGAACATGAAGTATACTTCTATTTCTTAGGGGTTGTTCTGATATTGTCAAATACTATCACTACATCTACCTATTTTTTGTTATAGTTGATTAGTTAACATGCTAAATTTTGCTTATAGGTTATAAGTTTGAGTTCCACAACATCTGCATGTTCCACTGAATGTGACAAATCCTTCTTTTCCTAGATCCAAGATATCGCCTTCCTAACACGCATCAACTCATGCCAACTAACTGCATTGGTATGTTTGGTCACATCTTTCTCTTGATGTAGGTAAACTGCTTTTTTACCCTACTTTTTAGGATACGCTTAATAATATAATTTTTTTGCTGTTCTAACAGCAGTTGAAAGGATTGTCCTGGAACAGCTAGGGGAGCTTCACCTAAAGGTGGACCATTTAACAGCTATTGTGCAGTCAATCCAACAAAACAGGGCTCAAAACCAACAACCACAAAGCACTCACTACGACCACTTACTTCCAATCTCCACATTAGACGAGCTTAACAGCTTTGATGAAAGACTTTGTCAAGATCGGGATTTTAAGAAACATGTGGTATGTCCTCTAATACTTTGAGATGTGTATACACTGGGTAAGCAACATCAAAATGGGGAGTTGATTAGTTGAGTCAATTGTTTGTTGGCCTGTACACATCCAAGCAGGAGGATTGAACTTAGGGTGTTCCAAACTAACAAGACATGTGACAGAAAATAGGATTTAGATTTCTGCAGTAACATTTGCTTTAATGTTGTATTTCATTACAGATTACAAAGCTGTCCATAACTGGGGGGAACTCCGTTAAAAAAACTGTGTGGCGAGTGTGCAGGAAGGTCTTTATTCCTGAACTCGCCACACACAACTAAATTGGTGTGGGAGAGGACAGAAGATTGGCATCAAGTCACGACCAGTGTGTGAAATACTACTGTGTAAGTTTTACTAGCAGTAACAATCCCATTAAGGGAGACTTTATCAATGTTCCTGTTCCTTTTTCAGTATATATACACAATTGTGCTTAAAAGCTTTTATACAATGGCAGATGTTGTTTAATACTGCCATTTATTTGCAAAATATAACTGATCATGCAAAAGACCTTTAAGCGCCAGTCAGAACCAGAGCTTCATCAATTGACTCACCTTTACAGCTGTGGTATCTGCCTCTGCCGCCCTCCAATTCTATCTTGGCTCAGCCTGAGCCAGTTTTGAATAGCCATTTCTACCTCAGCCTCTGTGATCTGTGTCAGGGCACCATTCCTAAGAACTGACACTACAAGAAAAAATTATAAGAAAAAACTATCAAGAGAGGGAAGTACCAATTGTACCCACTACCAATGTCCCCAATCAACATATCAGCTACAATAATGTATGGGGTGCATACCATTTATATTACTGTGACGAGTCTCTCTGGGCATATCAGCGTCGCCCTGGCAACCAACGCACGGCACCTGCACGACCTCATCACGGGCTGATCGGTCACAGCTGCACCCGATCAGCGAGAGGCTGTAAAAGCCGCTGCCGCTCTCACTTGAGCGGACACCCGTCTCATGCTGAACGTGCTGGAACTAATCCTCTTTCTCTTACCTCACAGAAGGCAGCGAGTGACCGACAGCCCGACTGAGCACGCCTGGACACCCACCTTCACGAGCACGAGGACTTCACAGGAACACCAGCCACGACGACAGCACGCACCTTTGTTTCAAAGTTTGCACCTATTCCCCAAAGTACTCACAATAAATCCACCCTCCGGGGTTCACTTTCACGAGCAACCTTGTTGTGTGATTTCTCACCCGTGACATCTGGTGGAGAATGCGGGCAACTGCATGAGAAATCACACACAAGTGTTTGCAGTTTTCACCGCACTAAAATATATTTTTTGTTCTCTTTCTGTTCACCACCCCAGCACCGATCGGCGCTCTCTCTTCCGTTGGAGATGGAGGAAATATTGAAGCGCCTCACCGAAGTCAGCATCCGCCAGCAGCAGATCGTGGAACATCTGGCCACTCGGCAGGGCCGAGCTGAAGAAGATATCGCCGCCCTTCATGCCCAGGCGGCCCAGCCAGTTCCACTACCTGACCCCCGCATACGAGCGACTCGGCTGCTGCCTAAAATGACGGATCACGACGATGTTGAAGCATATCTCCAAATTTTTGAAACAACGGCCAATCGGGAAGGATGGCCTATCGAAGACTGGGCTTCCGCGCTGGCTCCTCTCCTAACCGGTGAAGTCCAGCGAGCTTATTTTTCCCTTCCTCCCGCGATCACGAACGACTACAGGGAAGTGAAACGAGAGGTCCTCACCCGGTTGGGGCTTTCTCCCATCTGCGCAGCGCAACAGTTCCATGAGTGGGAGTTTAAAGGTCGGATGCCAGCGCGGGCCCAGGCCGCTGATCTCGTCCGGTTGGCTCAACATTGGCTACTGGATGGGGAGCCCACCGCAGATCAGGTAGTGGAACGAGTGGTCATCGATCACCTCCTCCGCGCCCTGCCTCGGTCCCATCGTCAGGCAGTGGGTATGAGGAACCCCGCCACTGTCCTCGATCTGGTGGAGGCGATCGAGCTGGCGGATGCGGTCCACCAGCGAGAGGCCGGAGAGAGAGCGCCGCCATTTCCCCGGAGGGTGGTCCAGGAGCGACGCACGCCGGAGGGCACCTCACGCGCAGTTGGCAGACCGGCAGTTCCGTTTCCGATGGACGAGCCCATGCCCACCGCAGAACCAACGACGCCCCCGCGGGCTTGGCTGGCGGGCTGCATCGTACATCAGCACGTCCCACCTGCGGCTCCAGAGGCGGACGTCCAGCTGAACGGTAAGCCCATCCGGGCGCTTCTGGACTCGGGCAGCGCAGTCACCCTCATCCAGGCTCGTCTGTGTCCGCCTCACCCTGGCCAAAAGAGTTACCTCCCGATCACGTGTGTGCATGGAGACACCCAACAAGTACCCGCTCGCCGTGTGAACATCGCTGCCGCCCATGGCACCTGGCCCGTCGAAGCCGGATTGGTAGAGAACCTACCGGTCCCACTGGTGCTTGGAAGAGATTGGCCAGGGTTTGGCAGCCTGCTCGCCGCCGTTGCTCAGCCCGCCAGCCCGGAACGGAACTGCCGCCGTCGTCGCCGGCCACAAAGATGTCGTCGCCGGCCGGCGCTGCTAGCTTCGGACAGCGGGAGAGATGGTGAGTCCCCCTCGTTAAATTTTAACCTGTTCTATGATGTGTTCCAGCAGGCCAGCGAGGGGGGCTCTTTTGCCAAAGAACAGCGGGAGGACGATCGCCTAAAGCACTGCTGTGGTCAAGTTAGGACTGTGGACGGAAAAGACGTCCTCCCACGGCCCCATCCTCTCCCGCACTTTGTGGTCCGAAGCGGTCTGCTATACTGCGTGGCTCAGCGTAGGGGGGAGGAGAAGGAGCTTCTGGTCGTCCCGCGGACGAAGACGGAAACCATCCTCGAACTGGCCAATTCCCATCCGATGGCAGGTCACCTAGGAGCGGCTAACACCATCCAGCGGATCCGGGATCGCTTTCACTGGCCGGGTCTGGAGGCGGATGTGAAGGGGTTCTGTAAGGCCTGTCCGACCTGCCAACGCACGGCGCCCAGGACTCCTCCCCCCAGCCCGCTGATTCCCTTACCCATCATCGAGGTGCCCTTCGAGCGCATCGGAATGGATCTGGTGGGGCCGTTGCCTAAGTCTGCCCGAGGGCATGAACACATCATCGTCATCGTGGACTACGCCACCCGGTATCCAGAAGCAGTCCCCCTGCGGAAAGCCACAGCGAAAGCCATCGCCCAGGAGCTGTTTCTGTTGGCCAGCCGGGTCGGCCTCCCGACCGAGATACTGTCTGACCAGGGAACCCCGTTCATGTCCCGGCTAATGGCAGACCTCTGCAGGCTGCTGGGGGTGAAACAGTTGAGGACCACTGTTTACCACCCGCAAACCGACGGACTCGTGGAACGCTTCAACCAGACTCTAAAACAGATGCTCCGAAGGGTAGCAGCGGAGGACAAGCGGGACTGGGACCTGATGATCCCCTACGTCCTCTTCGGCATCCGCGAGGTCCCTCAAGCCTCAACTGGTTTCACCCCCTTCGAGCTCCTGTTCGGTCGCCAGCCTCGGGGCCTGCTGGATGTCGCTCGGGAGGCCTAGGAACAGCAGCCTGCCCCTCATCGCATGGTCATCGAGCACGTCACCCAGATGAGGGAGAGGATCGACCGTGTCATGCCATTAGTCCGGGAACATCTCAGCAAGGCACAACAGGCCCAACAACGCCATTACAACCGGGCAGCCCAACCACGGGAGTTCCAGCCGGGAGACAGAGTAATGGTCTTGGTCCCTAC
This sequence comes from Gobio occitaniae, assembly GCA_033150135.1. NCBI lineage: Eukaryota > Metazoa > Chordata > Actinopteri > Cypriniformes > Gobionidae > Gobio > Gobio occitaniae. The sequence goes on from JARQWZ010003943.1 coordinate 81,373, forward strand.
TTCCGCCTGCAAGTTCCTGGCGTCGTGGCAAGGGCCGTACACCGTGGTGGAGAAGGTTGGTCCCGTGACGTACCGGGTACGCCAACCGGGAAGAAGACGAACGGAGCAGTTATACCACATCAACCTACTGAAGAAGTGGCAAGGGACCCGAGACCAGCTCGCCGCCCTGAGGGTGGAAGGTGGAAGCCATCCGCAACGCACCTAGACCACAAACAAAATCCCAGGTACGCGCCTTTTTGGGGTTGGCGGGGTACTATCTCTGTTTCATCCCCAACTTCTCCTCTCTAGCCGCCCCCCTGACAGACCTGACCAGGAAGGGGCAGCCCGAGAAGACTTGTTGGACGTCGGCCGCCGAAGAGGCCTTCGCCCAACTCAAGACGGCCCTGACAGCGTCTCCGGTACTCCGCGCCCCGGACTTCGGCTGCCCCTTCCTGCTGCAAACGGATGCTTCCGACACCGGACTGGGAGCCGTCCTATCCCAAGTCCAGGAGGGTGAGGAACATCCCATACTTTACATCAGCAGAAAGCTGTCCCCGGCAGAGAAGAACTACGCCGCCGTCGAGAAGGAGGCCCTGGCCATCAAGTGGGCAGTCCTGGAGCTGCGGTACTACCTCCTCGGCCGTAAGTTCACCCTGCTGACCGACAATGCTCCTCTCCAGTGGATGGCCCGGGCGAAGGATACCAACGCCAGGGTGACCCGCTGGTTCCTCGCGCTCCAGTACTTCCACTTCGAAGTACGACATCGGGCCGGGGCCGGGGCCGCCAACGCTGATGGACTCTCGCGGATGTGGCCAGCTTTTTCAGGTCTGTCAGGGGTCATTCCCCACCCACCCCTTGTTTCACCCCTACTGTCTCCTCTCGTTCCCAGGGCCAGAACGACGCTTGGGGGGGGGGGGATGTGACGAGTCTCTCTGGGCATATCAGCGTCGCCCTGGCAACCAACGCACGGCACCTGCACGACCTCATCACGGGCTGATCGGTCACAGCTGCACCCGATCAGCGAGAGGCTGTAAAAGCCACTGCCGCTCTCACTTGAGCGGACACCCGTCTCATGCTGGAACTAATCCTCTTTCTCTTACCTCACAGAAGGCAGTGAGTGACCGACAGCCCGACTGAGCACGCCTGGACACCCACCTTCACGAGCACGAGGACTTCACAGGAACACCAGCCACGACGACAGCACGCACCTTTGTTTCACCGTTTGCACCTATTCCCCAAAGTACTCACAATAAATCCACCCTCCGGGGTTCACTTTCACGAGCAACCTTGTTGTGTGATTTCTCACCCGTGACAATTACAAAGATACATTTGTGTAAAAAATAAAACCCCTACCCTCCCTTCAACTTGTTCTATTATAAAAACAACTCCCACAACCATCTTTTTTCCTAACCCAAACATTTTCCTAATCTTACCTTTAGTTAGCCCATAAATCTATTCCACCCCCCCCCTTTCCCAATCCAAATCTTACCTTTTCTTAAACCTCTCCCCAACTCCATTGTATTTGTTCAAACACTATTATATGATAAACAGCTTTTGTGACCAATATTCTTAAACAGTGCAATTTGAAAATCTAGGTGGGGGTTTCAAACTCTAAAAAGTTAAGGATTTGTCACTTAGCAGTCCTACTATAAATACCCCAAAGCCAAACTGATACTGAGAACGACGTAGTGTTAGATAAGCGCCAGTGGTTCTGGGAACAGATTATTTTGCACTCCACTCCAAACGCTGTACATTTCAAAAATATATTTTGTTTATTAAACGCAAAGTTCCAAGCCAAAATAACGAAGTGGTAAAAAAAAACCTTTGAGTTACCACCATGCAAATTCAAACTTTTCGCTCGTCTCTGTATGTGGCAGGCTGGCAGCAATGCGTATGTAAAAGTCGATCATTCTTTACAGACGTCAAAAGACTGAAACCCTTGATCTGGTTAAAGGAAACAGTTCAAATGTATTTGTTGTCGTATTTGTTTCTTAAATCGAAGTCCTAACTTTTCGTCTGTTACAGGCTGCCAGAGAAAATCCGTCTCTACATGTTGGTGTTCCTTTTTGATCCTCCTTCTTCTGTTCTCCTAGAGCTCTTTTTGGTATCATTAAAAAGTGTCTGAAATTGAAACATGTCTGTTTATTATACCAGAGACAGTTACACACACAAAATAATATATCTTTTTTTCGATGTCCTATATTGTTTTGCTGTTAGGATGACAAAAATGTTTTTAAAATTACATATTTAGGCTGGTGGGGTAGGTGGGGTTTACACCAGCACAAAGCATCAGTTGAAAGAAAGTGAGGTGAGATGGAAGTTGCAAATCATTAATATGTTTTACGATAGAAATGTTAAATGACCGACAGATATAGCTATCAGTGATGCAAATTACTCTGGTTTTTTTTCTACTTTTTCCCTCAAATATGGCCTTTTTTTTTAGCAATTAAGTTGTGTAAATTACTGTGCGTCACTCTCTCTCTAGAAACAATGAAGCTGTGAGTTTTGCTACAAAAACAGCGACTTTACCTCCTCATTGTTGAGAGGTAAAAAAGGTTAATGTATCTAATGTAGTAAAATAGGTTAATTTAGCTATTCAGTATTGAAGCTGCTACAAAAACAGCGACTTTACCTCATTGTTGAGAAATATAATGTAGCTATTCAGTATTGAAGCTAATACAAGTCGCGGGCCAGCTGTGTTTTGCAAGTGCCTCTTTGTGGACTGACAGACCTACAGACAAAATTAACGGTGTTCTAAGCAAAGTTTCTAACAATACTTTGTTTTCTGTTGTTAAGCCCGTATCTCTTTCGACGAAACTGAAAGGAAGCGTAAATCACAAAATAATTTTGTTATATGATAAGGTATAATCTCGAGTCAGGCTAAAGCTGCGCTTACCTGCAGTCGTGAATGCAATGTTGAACAGCTGTATTTCTTCGGTCGATTGAAATAAAACATTTTTTTATAATAAATAAAAAATGTTATGTAAATAATTTTATGTAAAAAAAACAAACATTTATTAACCATTTAATCTTCTTTACAGATCTCGAAACTTCTAGCAACAGTTTGCAACATTGATGGGGCAAGCACCATGGTCACCGTTCGGGACTCCGAAAGCGAGGTCAAGTCCATTGGAGACCAAACGAGGACAATTCAACTGTCCTTGTGGGATGGTCAAATAGACCACGTACAGTTGGTTAAAACGTACGTGTTCACAAATTTGTCAAGCAGATCATTTAATGAACCACACTGACAACCACCCGGAACACCACCATAATACACAGCAGCACACCGATCACATTGCCCAACACATCAAACACAAAAGATTTTGAAACTCAAAGAAACACACACAGTTGAGGGCAGCATAATCACCATAAAAAAACTGTGTCCCAAGTGTCACAGTACACAGCAATCAATCAACATTAAAGAGAACTTCCACAGGGGCAACACCTGCAAAACTCTCAGAAAACAGTCCAGCTACATCACAAAATGTAATGGAGCACTGATTTTTAAAATGGGAGAGGATGAGCTGTCACTAGCCATCCCAAATTCTGTCCTGACAAAGTTTATTCACAAAGAAAAAGACATGACCTTTCTTGATGCACAGGACATAGAGGAGTATCTTCTGACCTGTGGGCCTGTAAGTGTTAATTACACAAATGACAACCATGTAATGGAAATCAAGAAAGCAATCTGTGAAACTGAACTCACCTCAGAAGAGGTGAAAGAACTTTGCTCAATCACAGATGCGGTCTCATTATCTTCGACATCCATAAAAACAAACCCAGGTGAAAAAAGGCCAGCTGCACCTCAAACCATAGATCCAAAACAAACACGACTCCTTAAAGACTAGCCATGACATACCATATTAAAGGGATAGTTCACCCAGTAATTACAATTCTCATTATTTACTCACCCTTATGTTATTCCACACCTGCATGCGTTTGTTTCTTCTGGCGAACTCAGTTTGAAAAATGCTGGTAACCAAACAATCAGCAGTAATCAAATTCCAAAGTATTTTTTTTCAATGGGGGCCGTCAACTGTTTGGTTATCAGCATTCTTCAAACTATCTTCTTTGCGTTCAACTGGAAAAACAAACACATGCAGGTTTAGAACACAAAGGTGAGGACATGAGAAAATGTACATTTGTGGGTAAACTATCCCTTTAAGCTTTACACGACAGACAAAAACAAACAGTCTAATTCATGATCATGTTTTTTATTTTTCTTTAATAAGTACAATTAGAATAGGTTTCTTATGTTATTGAAAAATCTAATTTTTTGGGGAATTGTTAAACTTCACATTTATTGCTACTGTAAAAAAATCCTATTTTCCATGTTCATGTACAAACTTTTGTTCAGTCACTGTAATTGTTACACTTTAATTTCATGTTCATATACAAACTTATGTTCAGTCACTGTAATTGTTACACCTTGATTTATATTATGTTGTTGTAACTTATTTAAAGATTTTCATTTCCAATTTTACCCTGCAATAAAACAATTTAATTCAATTTCTGAAAATGTAAAACTTCTTACAATTGAAGGGGCAGGTCAGTTACCTGTGTCTCTTCTTTTATACACCTATCCTTCTCAATGTTTCTATTTACTATTTCCATAACCTGAATAATCAAGGATAATGAATCTATGTATCTCTTTCTCTGCTTTCATATATTGAGTTTAAAGATGATTGTAATTCTGTGTTATTTCATACTTCTATATATTTAGTTTAAGTTTTAAATCCAGTCTCTTCAGCTGCTCTGGGTTGACCTCTAGCCAGGATGCATGGCTCACTCTCGTGAAGGATAGCTGTGGCGGTATCGCTGTTTGGGTATTGAGTGTTCTCTTGATAAACGGTCATAATCCGCTGACACTAACTAGAGTGTGATGCCCTAGTGCTTGTATGTGTGTGCGTTTCACAAGTTCTGTGCAGGTTTGTTGGAGCTATCTGATCGGGGCCTGACCCCCCTTTACGGTGTCCGAGGCCAATCTTACCCTTCTGGGAGGGATGTTGCGACGAGCATCCTGACTAAACTACGCCATTCCTGCATATCTATACATGTGTGACAAATGTTTAGGCTTTTAAGTCTCTGTAGCCAATCAAGGCTCAGGCCATCTGTTATTGTTGATATAATCAATGTCCTTGTAACTAGTATAACTGGTGGGCAAAATTCTCTGCAAGTTAGAGTCTGGCCTGCGATTCCACGAGAGACTCTGACGCTGGTTTCTGCTGATGAAACTGCAAACTATTCTTCAGTAAATATTTCTTTAATTAATCTAACTCCTGACTCTTGGTCTTCATTTTTCACTACTGGTCCTGGGTCCTAAACTGTTACCCCAACACAATCATAAATGTGTTCTTTAAGGTTCAACAGCAATATTCAATGTAACTATTTAACCTTAGATCACTCCTTCACAAACATGTTCTCTGCGCAACTGTTTACTACATTTAGTAAATAAAATCAGCACACAATTTTGACTAAAGACAAATATTCTAATTACCATTTTGCATTTAAAGGCCTGTTCACACCGAGACGATTTTTGCGCGCGTTTAACGCCTCGTGACTAAACAAAGGGTGCCAATGTGAGTGTGCACAATGACGCGCAAAACGCCAGGCGCAAAAGCTTCCTTTTTAAAAAAAAAAAAAGCCTCGGGTTCGTTTTTTTATTTTGACGCGACGCGTTAAAAACTGCCCGACCAATGAGATCGGCGCTTTTGTTCACGTGCCTGGAGCTGCTGAAGTGACAGTAAAACACGACTTGGTGGCGCTCAAGCACAAAACGGTCTTACCGAGCACACATTGATACGACGAAGAAGTAGTAAGTAGACAAAGAAGAAGATGAGCTGCTAATGCTGCTTGCCAGTTAGCAAAAAGTGTGTGAATGGTTTTGGCCATAGACATATTATATCTATGGTTATGGCAAGCACGTAAATACTGTCTCTCTTCTTCTTCTGTGTGACAGGCGAGTGTCAGAAGCGTAAAGTGCCGCAGCACTACCTTGTGTACCGGGAGCGCATCGACTGAATGTGCACGTTCACTCGGCGCATCGCCAGTGAAAATCGCTTGGGTGTGAACACTCAAGACGCGCTGAAAAACGTCACGCTGGCGATAAGCGCGCGCGATATTCGTCCCGGTGTGTACAGGCCTATATACTGTTAAATTCTCTATGGCCATTAAGTTACTTTCACATGAAAAAGAATTAATGAACATCCAGACAAGTAGGTGGCGATGTGCAATATACTAACTCAAAAGAACACCTCATACAGAAGAATTAACCTAAGGGCTCAGCTGCCATTAACATGACGAAGGACAAGAAATTCAAGACACAGATTGGGTAATTATTCTAAACAACACAACAGATGAGTAATACACCATCTGTACACAACAGCTCAGCAAACTTGTACTTACAACATGCAGTAGACAGCACGATAAACCTGGTCTATCCACAGGCCAAACGGTAAATGCTGGTAAGGATCAGGTCAGAGTCCTGCACGGGTGCGGGTACCCGACGGGTGACCCGCGAATATTGCTGAAACGGGTGAAAAACATCCTACTGTGTCGGATACGGGTCGGGTCGGACAAGGGAGAACACGGGTCTAACGGGATTTAAACAGTCACGTGCAAACGAATATAGGCCTATATATAAAAATATATGTATGTATATTGTAGATGTGTTCCTAAAAATATGCATGTACAAAAATATGCCATGTCTGTATTTCAAGCTGATAAAATAATTTCAAATCCATATCAGTTTATCTGTGGCCGAGCGCCCTCCCAGAAGAATCACAACTGCGCGTGCGATCTGCCTGCACTGCAGTCGTCGAGATGGATCATGAGAAGTTGAAGAAAAGATAGCCACAAATGTGGAACTTCATCGCTGAGGAAGCACGCAGATAACTGCGGTAACAAAACTTGTCTTAGTAGCCTACATTAAGCCACGTTAAGTGTTTTCTTATAATGGTTTTCTATGGGAGGAAAATGCTTAACGTGTAATTAAACGTGTTGCGTTCATATTCTGGGCTGATCTGATTTTTTGTACATAGTATACGTTATTAGTATTGTAGTATTGTTATTAGTATGTTTATTGAGTTTGGTCTCTTAATAGGGCTTGGGTGCCGCATTGCATTCTGGGACGTGGTGGCCATGTTGATGGCCTCGCGAATGTAAACATACAGCAAATCGAACGAGGAAAAGCAGAGAAAGAGTTGGGAGAAAGAAAAACTGTTAAAATCCCGAAAAGGATGTGGAATTTACCGGGATATGTTAAATAGGGAAGCCAGGGACCGGTATATGGACAAAATCGGAACTATGAACGGTTTGGATCCATATGAAATGTGCAGTTCACAAATGGATGGGTTCAGGAGCTGCAGATCACGAAGCCTATGTAACGTTAACCTTTTACCTTGAAGCATTTCAACTGCACTTCACCGTTCTGTGTTCTCAGGTTGCACTACTTGCAAATAAACACTGAAAAACATCTGATTGTGTGACACTTCTTGCTCTTGCACATTATACTGTTATTGCTTCTTGTTTATAAGACACATGCATTTCATTTAATTATATTTATTGTGAAGATTGTGGGTATGGATGCAACAGACACTTATGGCTGTATTTAATGCACATTTATTTCAGCACAACACTAGGGCTCATGTTTGTCAGAGCACAACATACAGACACAATCTTATCGAGGAATGTCATGTCTTCGTCCTTGCATTGGCAACACCATGTGAATCGGTACTTTATCTGACAAAATAGTGTACTTGTTGCGGACGGTTCCAATCACCCTTTCCACGTGAATTCGGAGGTGGGCATTTTTTCATGTGCTCTCCACATCTCTTGCATCCAGCTGACAGCGTCCTTTTGTGAAAGCCGATGACTCTTTGTTAGCCCAGATACTTGGTCTCCGTGGTTGCGCCTCCAAGCAGGAAAGCGGTGGAAAGTTAATCCATTTTCGACCTTTTTCCCATGGCGATTCCCCACAATGCAGCAACGGTTTACCATGGTTGAAATAATAACGGCAAATTAATCAAATTAAGACACACGACTGAGAGGGTCTATAAGTCTATAAACAGTCTATAAACAGTGCGCAGTAGTCCAAGTAGCAGTAAAGGAGGCCATCAACATGGCTGCCACGCCAAGTAATGACGTCACGATTTTTTTCATGATGACGTTCTATTTTAAGCGGGTCGGGTCGGGTGCGGATTTTATTTTGTGCTGTTGTCGGAAAACGGGTCGGATGCGGTTTTAAGCACTGCGGGTTTACAAAATCGGACCCGTGCAGGCCTCTGGATCTGGTTATAATGAAACGATAATTACAGACAGGTGATCTTAATTACAGTTTAGAAGAGCGCTGTGTGTGTGCGTGCGCTTTCATATGCTTCAACTTGTTTTGACAATATATTTCAAGACCAAATGTCCTCACTTATATTGTTACAAATTGAAAACTAATTAACACATTCATCAGTAGGCTTATTATCAGGAAAAGCGAACATTTATTTAAATGTAGTGCTCATGTTTGTGATAAATTTAGGGGAAGTATAAAAAAAAAAAGCTTGCAGCTTTAATTATAATTAAAGCTGCAAGCAGCATTTAGCAGGGTTCAAGCCTTTAAGGCCTTTAAGCACACAAGCATCAAAAGACATTAAGTTTTATTTAGCAAGATTTTAAACACTGAACTAATAGATGGAAAAGTCAATTTACAGGCAATATAGGCAATTTACCATTGAAAACATATGGTTTTAAAAGGTTTTTAATAGTTATAGCGCCACCTATGGTCCGAGTCTCTAAAACTTTGCATGCTTGTTAAGGATGTTTTGACACATATGCCCAGCAATTTTCGTGAAGTTTTGAGTTTTCCCTTAGAATATATCAAATGATATGCATATTTCGTGAATGTGTACAACACCACGTGATTACAGAGCCATAAAACTCATTAGCGCCAACTAGTGGCCGATTTCTTTCAAAATTCTTACAGACCTCTAGGGCCATGAGACTTGTCTAATAGGTGCTCAAATTTAATTGGCTGTGGCAGCCATGTTTTTTGAGATACGCCAATCTCCTCATAGACATACTTGGTACCTTGGACCAAGACATTGCATACCAATTTTCAAGTCAATCGGACTAGCGGTCGGGTGGTTAAAGCCATTTTTATGTTTTTTCAAGTTATTGCGCCACCAAGTGTTCAATCGTCGAAATTTTTTTTATCGTGACCAAAAACTCAGACTATACACATGTCTACCAAGTTTGGTAAAGATATCTCATTTTGTTCTTGAGTTATAGCTTTTTTAGTAAATAGGCTCCGCCCTGAACAACTATTTTTACGCTCCTTAACAACCGTGAATATACATTTCGACGTTTTTTTATAATTATTGATAATCTGACTCCAGAGAACATTTTGACACTGGTTTGGTTCCGATCGGGCAAAAAACCTAGGACTAGTTTGCAAAAGTAGTTTTTTGACAAAATTCAAAATGGCGGAAAATCTGAGATATAAGTTTGGAGTCATGGACTCACCTTTCCAATGATATAAGACACTTGAGTCTACGACATACGGTTTAGGAGTTATGATCCATTTTGCGCTTTTGATTGCTGTAGCGCCACCTATTGGCCAATCGGGTTCATACTCTGACAATATTAGCCTCGATGTTTGTACTACCATCTGATAAAGTTTCAAGTCTCTAGTATTTACGCTTTGGTCTGCACGATCACAGTTTAAATATGATTGAACAATATTAGTTTAGAGGATAAGCCAATGAGTGGTCTTCTGGTGCCATCTGGTGGCAATTTTAGGTAATACGCCATAATATATTTGAAATAAATTAATTTGACAAAATGTGATTGTAAATATTGTAATATTGACTTTATAATGTCTAAATAGGAATTATAGAACATGATAAGTATATAGTATGACAAAATGACTATTTAAGCCCAGCATTTATCATTATTAACATTAATCAAATTAACAAATTATTTGATAAACATTGACAAAATGTTGACAAAATGTCACAGTTGGTTTGCAATAGACACTATAAAATTACTTATATATAAAATTGGTCTTCCATGTTAATTTCATTATGCATGCTTATACACACACACACACGCACACACACACACGCACGCACGCACGCACGCACGCACACACACACACACACACACACACACAAACATTCCCGCAAACCCCACAAAGTGAGGTCTGAGTTAAAAACCTCCAAACCGAGGACACGCCTTTCCCAGTGTTTCAAGAAGAAAACAATACACTTTCTAGACACTAGTTGGAGGTGCAGAGCTATACACTCCATTAAAATATCTTTAGAAGCAAGATTTAAGGAAAAGTTTTTAACCATCATACTGAGGACCCATCACGATATGAACTATAAATAGAATGTGTAGAACAGTGGTTCATAAAGTGCAGTCCAGGGCCTTCTGGGGGGCCTCAGAGGCACTGCAGGGGTCCCCAAAGATTGCCTACATGACAAGTACAGAATTATATGGAGTTGAGTGTAAGTGAGTTACAAATGTTTTGTTTGAATGAGTATTTATCTTAGAATAATTGTTTCACGATTTTAATGTAAATTGAATTAAACACTACAAACTAGACAAATGTTTTAAGCATATTTGCCTTTAAATTTTTTGCAGAACAAACGCTAATTATTTGAGGGCTTACAATAAAACAGTTATCGCAGCTTTGATCATCAAAATAAAAAAAGATTAATATCTGGCAGCTTGCAAATAAAATAGCAGTTGTATAGCAGTTGATCAATGAGTTTGAGCCAGCGCAATCATTTAGAACATAAATAAAATATTGGTCTTTAACCAAGGCAACAGTACATTGTGTCTCATCTTGTAAGTGCAACAGAATTATACAACAGAATTATACAACAGTTTGGCTCACAGAATGTAAATCTATTTTATCCACAACGGAAAAGTGCTCAACAGGCATAAACCTGACCAAGACGGCTTCGTCCCAACACAGGGAAATTCAAGGAAAGTGGATGTCCTTTACAGTGCAGTGTGCATGGGTGAATGAACAACTTTTAAATCCTACAACTAACTGGTGCCGAACACTGACAGAACCACAGCAGAAAATCAAACTTCTCCTCCTCTCTGAAGCCACGACAAACTTTAGCAGCATCCTTAAACATTTTGAAACAGCCTTCTCTTGACTTTAATTATCTCATTGTAAACAAAATACTTGACATCCTTCCAGGTGCGGTTCTTCAGTGCTGGGGACTCATGTGTGATGCACAACATGCAGGCTTCTTTCCCAGGCACTCGTCTCACAGCTATGAATTTGCCCATCCTTCTCTCCGCTGCACTCTTTTCCTCCTCACTCCACGGTCTCTTGGTCTGTTTTTGAGCATCTGAAAAAGGAGTGATTAAGTAAGGGTTAATGCCCTTCGAGGTGTCCATTATCAGGTATGAATGGACGACGGCGAGGCGTGAACCGTCCGACGCGCAGCGGAGACAATGGATACCTCGAAGGGCATTAACCCGCTTATACCATGGTCACTTACGAAAGAAAGAAATATTTAATCAATTAATAAAACTTTAATGTGTTTTAGAGTAAAAATCGTGAGGGTTTTTATTTATTATTAAGTCGAGCGCACTATTTAATATCTCCCGTATACAGGCGTTGCCAAGCAACGTGGCCACAGCGACCCGACCGCAGCAGTTGATCAATGAGTTTGAACCAGTGCAATCATTTAGAACTGTCATCAGGCAAACTAACGGGACGCCTTTCCTAGGTGTACATTATCACTTTTTAATGGACACCCTGCAGCCAATCAGAATCGAGTATTCACCCAGACCATGGTATAATTAAACATCATATTTACACAAATCTCTTACATTTCAGTCTCTCAATGTCAAATATTGGACTAGATTTATTTGTATACACCCCTGTAGAAACATTATGATGTCCAGGGTCTAAATTATTTGTAACTGAAATAAGGCTAACTTTGATGATAACAGTATCAAAGAAATCTATCATGAGCTTTCATTGATTATACATGTTCCAAATATAAAATACTAAGGATAATATGAATAGGTATTTTTAGTTTACTAACCAAAATGTGTTATTGTGTGTAAACTGTGCTGTTATAGCTAACGTATCCAAAGCCCTTGCCATGATCTCTAATTAATAATAAAAAAATAGGCACATTTTGCAGTCTTAAATGTGCAATAGAAGTAAATATTACCAGTTACTCCACTTTACCTCCATATTTAAGAAACAAACAAGCAAATGCTTAGCTGTTCCGATCCGATATTAGGATCGGATATCGGCCGCGATACTGACAAAATAGCTGGATCGGGGATCGGAAAAATGAACAGATCCACAAGCCGATCCAGGTGTTTTTTTTCCGTCGCAGCAGAACCTCCGTCATTCGTCAGCTTCACGTGTGTCGCATGCTAGAAGCAACACGGAGCGAGCCAGAGAGTCCGGTGTGGAGGAGATATTTCACGCTTGCCACGCCAACTAGTTCGTCAGCTGTTTGCAATGTCTGCAAAATAACTTAAATGTTTCGAGGGGAGGTGGTTTTACTGCAAAGTCAGGGTCTTTCCTGCATTGACCATTTTTTGACGGCCACCAAAGACTAATTTGATGAGTTATTGTGATTTACGAGTGATGTAGAACAGATGCTGCGCTCGTGACTGAGTGACAGAGAGAACGATCAGAGCTCCTCCCCGCACACACTCTCTGGGTCTTCAGAATAATCAGTGTTAGCTCTCTCATATTTCACATATTCATCCAATTCCAAATCAAAAGGTCGGAAGACCGAAACCATGTTGCACGTGACACATTCGGACAATTTTGTCCTTGAATTACAGCTGGGTGTGAATTGCGCTCAAAAAATGTTGACTCTTCTCTGACCAGCTGACATAAAGCATACTTTCAATAAGCGGGAGACAAATCATATTCAGTTATGAAGTGTTTTCTGTGTGTTGACATCTTTCTCGATGTTCTAACAGACGGGATTCGCACACAGCGCGTCTGCTAATGTCCGATTCGTGACCTAATGACTCCTTTAAACCGAATCATTTAAACGACTGGTTAGAACAACTGATCTGTCCAACACTGAACTCATGGATCAGTTTATTAATTTACTCAGAACGCATCTGAAATGAGAACACAAGTGTGCTCACCCAATTTAGCAAGAGTGGGTAGTAAGAATTATTTTTAATTATCAACAGTATTTCAGCTTATTTCTGTTGACAATGTGTAGTAAAATAAATAGGCCTAGCCTACAATCATTTAGACAGGAGTGAGGAAACCAGAACAAAGTTATTAGCTAGCTGATAATTTTTATTAAATTGCATATGGCAGAAAATTAAGACTATTTGTTAATTTGTAATGCTACTTTTGAATATTGATATGATTATATACCAAAACAATTATCTGTAGTGTAAAAAATGTTTGGTAACTGTCAGATTACTATTGTATGTTTGACTGTTTTTTGTTTCCACTGCTACATTTTATTTATTTAAAGAAGTTTGATTACATTCTATTTTAGATTTGAATGCACAATTGTTTTTTAAATAAATAAGAATTCAACACTTTACACACATCTGTTATTTTGTCTTAGTTATGTTTAGTTAGTAAAGTCTGGTGCCTTTAGTCTCTTCAAGGAAGGTATAAGGTGGAAGATATACAGTTTATTATTAATTCAACAATAGTATCGGATCGGTATCGAGTATCGACAGATACACAAAGCCCAGGCATCGGTAATTCGGACTGAAAAAGTCGGATCAGTGCACCCCTAGCCAGAACTAAGCAAAGGTAAAGAAAAAAAAATAGACAACAGCAGCCCTAGTTTCAAGATCATACCATCAGTGCCTTTGGGTCTCTTTCGGTGTGGTTTAACCTTGGAGGTCTGGTCTAGCATCCTTTCCTCTTCATCTCCATCAGCACCATCTAACTCTGAAGACAAAGACACATAATAAACTTCATTAAAATGTTCAGTTCCAACCTAAAAGCTCCAGACAAGGGCAGAATAATAAAAATACATTTATAATAACATCTGAAAACTTTAGTCACAAAGAGCAGTGAGCAGGAACAAGTCTAGACCTGGACTAAACCCAGTATTAAGTACTAGTACTAATTAAAATGAATAAAGTTAACTAAAGTAATCATACCATCAGTGCCTTTGGGTCTCTTTCGGTGTGGTTTAACCTTGGAGGGCTGGTCTAGCATGCTTTCCTCTTCATCTCCATCAGCACCATCTAACTCTGAAGACAAAGACACATAATAAACTTCATTAAAATGTTCAGTTCCAACCTAAAAGCTCCAGACAGAGGCAGAATAATAAAAATTAGGGATGCACCGATATGAACATTTTGGCCGATACCGATATCCGATAATTCTTTATATTTGAAAGCCGATAACCGATATATTGGCCGATAAATCTAAATACAAATTTTAATAAACTCTGAGAGCCCGATTACAAAAACAAAAGGCTCACCATTAAAAGCCCTAATGTCCCAAACACTTCAACATAAATCAAACCTATACACTACAGTAGCCTATTTGAACCAGTGTAAGATTCCTTACCTTTTCAAATTAATTTTACACTCCTATGGCCAACTTACTTTATAAAAAAAAAAATGTTAACTCTTTACAATAAGGTTTAATTTTTGTTAGTATTAGTTAACCAACAATGAATGAACAATACTTCAACAGGATTTATTCATCTTAGTTCATGTTAATCTCAACATATTCAGACCCAGAGTTGTGTGTGTTAGCATTAGGTCTGCGCTGTGAATGGACTGTTAATAAACACAAACATTTTATTACTAACATAAACAAAGGTTATTGCTCTCGGTTTGTTCGTGTTAGTTAATGCATTAACAAATGAGACCTTATTTGTAAAATGTTACCAAAAATTATATTGCCTAAAAAATAAAAATAATCTACCTAAATAATGCAAACAAGTTATTGGACAGCATTACTTAGGCTGCATAATAAAGAATCAGAATGCAAGTGCATGAAATAGCCTCCGCACGGACAATAAGGAAATGGTTTTAATCAAACCGTATTGTTGATGGAAATGATACGAGAACAATAAAAGTGCTAGTTATTAAAAATAACGCTTCTGTGTTTTTGAAAAATACATGTTTAATATTACAGTAATAGTAAACATCTTTAATATTAGTGTAGTCTATTGGGAATAATGTTGCTGTTTGAGAGCGCGCTGAAGCTGGAGAGAATGAACGAACAACCGTAAACTGAAGCGCTTAGAAGGTTAATTAACAACTAAACGCATCATTTATGAGAACAATCAGATATTTATACAAAATAAATATAATATTACAACTTATATTAGCACAAAATCACACATAGGTGAAGGCCTATAACTCCTGTGGATGCTTTTCCCCTGTTTGAGAGCGCGCGCTGAAGCTGAAGATGATCACCGGTACAGTGAAGAACTGCGGGTTACTGACTTAACCAAACGCATCCTATATGACATTAATCAGATGTTTATACTACAAAAACATAATATTACGACTTACATATGCTTAAAATGATGCTGGTCAGAATGCGTTGTGGACGCTTCCCACAACATCGCTGAAACACAACTAAACCCAGAGAATTCACAACGTTTTATAACAGAAAAATTCTCATTAGTGTTATGTATAGGACAGTCCCAGTAGTTATTAATGCTGTGCATTTCTGTGTGAAATGCGCGCTGAAGCTAAAGACCGGTACAATGAAGTGCTTTACTGCATCGTTAATTAACTCAACCAAATGCATCCTATATGAGATTATATACACAGCATAATAAATATAATATTACAACTTACAATGGCACAAAAGGCTGTGAATGCAAAAGCGAACTTGACTGTGCTCGTCATGAAGGTGTAACTCCGTGGGCGCGCTCTTCCCTCAACAAACGCACTGAGACACAACGCTCTTTCACAGCCATATTCTATTCTCATTATCATTTTATGTAGATTATATTAGACTTGCGCTGCATATGTTGCACATAACTGTATTTTCCTTTTCGAAGTGATTCCAATCATATTTAGAGCAATTCAAACCCATCATGGTGGACAGCGCGTCTGTCTCAGCTGAAGGAAAAAACACATTATCTATCGGCTTGAATATATCGGTCACATTTTCTTATTGGACCGATAACGATAACATCAAAAATAACTATTCATCGGCCGATAACGATATGTTGCCGATATATCGTGCATCCCTAATAAAAATACATTTATAATAACATCTGAAAACTTTAGTCACAAAGAGCAGTGAGCAGGAACAAGTCTAAACCTGGACTAAACCCAGTATTAAGTACTAGTACTAATTAAAATGAATAAAGTTAACTAAAATAATCATACCATCAGTACCTTTGGGTCTCTTTCGGTGTGGTTTAACCTTGGAGGGCTGGTCTAGCATGCTTTCCTCTTCATCTCCATCAGCACCATCTGACTCTGAAGACAAAGACACATAATAAACTTCATTAAAATGTTCAGTTCCAACCTAAAAGCTCCAGACAAGGGCAGAATAATAAAAATACATTTATAATAGGGGTGTAACGGGTACACAAAACGTCTCGGTTACGTATGGTAACCCTCGTTCCCTGAAGGAGGGAACGGAGACGTACCGACGAATTGGGATCACTTCTGGGAGCCCCTATCAGCTTCGAGCTATCTAGAACCGGCCAATGGACAATTGGCGTGCGAGATTTGCATCTCGCGCCCCGCCCCGCGCTGCGGGTATAAACAGGAAGCGAGAGCGAATGCACGCTGTTTTTCACTGAGGAGCCACACGTAATGGCTCAACCTGCAGTGATGGTACAGCAACTGTGGCGACGGGACGTATGTCTCCGTTCCCTCCTTCAGGGAACGAGGGTTACCATACGTAACCGAGACGTTCCCATTCAGTCGGTCACGTTCGACGTACGTCGGACGTACCGATGAATTGGGATCCCCTATGGAAAACGCCATAGTTACTACCACTTCCAGCGCCCAGCGACGAGCCCCACAGACCCCGATCTGATGCGGGCGGGTAGGTTCACGCAGGGAGAGTCAAAGCTGCTGTTCCGCAAGACCCACTCAGCTGACTGTATTGGATAACGCTGGGAAAGCGTGCCTGTGAAGGCAGCTGCGGAAGCCACATCATGCCCAGAGGGAGTTAACATGTGGAGAATACACGTATGGGCTGGCCGTGGGCAGCACAACATACGGAAGTCCCAGGGGTGGCCCCGGCCAATTAGGAGGGAGACAACACGACCCTGGGACGGCAGAGGAGCTCTGCCGAGGGAAAGACACGGGCTCGCCGTAGGGAGCCGTACCGTGGAAGAATACACATATGGGACCGCCGTGGGGGTCACTACATACGGAACCCAGCCTAACACAAGTTCCACCAATGCATACGAGTGTTAGACCTGGCGTCGAACGCTCCGCCACGTCCGACTGCCGCGGGTTGCGGAGGACTCAACAGGGTTCGCCGATCCGGGGAACTCGACTGGAGCAGAATAAGCGCACGCATCCGTCTACCATAGGGGAGGGAATGGCGCAGCAAGCCGACACTAGAACGGGTACTTCGGTGTTACTGACTATGGAAAGTGAGCACACAGGAAGACACCGGCTCTACACGGAGGCTATAGAATCTAGCGAACGTGTTAGGTGTCGCCAAGCCCGCAGCTCTACAAATATCTGTCAGTGAGGCGCCACGAGCCAGCGCCCAGGAAGAGGCAACACCCCTGGTGGAGTGAGCTCTTAACCCGAGCGGGCAGGGCACGTCTTGGGACTGATAAGCCAAGACGATGGCATCCACTATCCAGTGGGCCATCCTCTGCTTGGAGACAGCCTTTCCCTTCTGCTGTCCTGCTCTGAGGTCCTGAAGCTTTGCGTTCTATCCACGTAAGTCCGGAGAGCACGGACGGGACAGAGAAAAGCTAGGGCTGGGTCTGCCTCCTCCGAAGGCAGCGCTTGCAGGCTCACCACTTGGTCCCGGAAGGGAGTAGTGGGAACCTTGGGCACATATCCAGGCCGGGGTCTCATGATCACATGAGAGTTACCGGGCCCGAATTCCAGGCACGATTCGTCGACCGAAAATGCCTGCAGGTCCCCTACCCTCTTGATGGAGGCCAACGCAGTCAGGAGTATTGTCTTTAACGACAGAATTTTCAACTCAGCTGACTGCAGAGGCTCAAAGGGTTGTCTCTGTAGTGCAGTTAGCACCAGAGTTAAGAGTCCCAAGAGGGTAAGGAGGGAGGACGAGGTGGATTTAATCTCCTCGCTCCCCTAAGGAACCTGACGATCAGATCGTGCTTACCTAAAGATTTTGCATCCACGAGCTCATGATTAGCGGCGATAGCGGCGACATAGACGTTGAGGGTGGAGGGAGACAGCCTTCGCTCCAACCCATCCTGTAGAAAGGTAAGCACAGATGCGACCGAACATCTTCGGGGGTCTTCTCGGCGAGAAGAGCACCAATCGACGAACAGGTTCCACTTCAACGCATAGAGGCGCCTCGTAGAGGGGGCTCTAGCGGAAGTGATGGTGTCAACTACCGCTTGCGGCAGGTCACCTAGAACCTCCGTGTCCCGTCCAGGGACCAGACATGGAGTTTCCAGAGGTCTGGACGTGGGTGCCATAGGGTGCCCCGTCTCTGAGTCAGGAGGTCCTGTCTCAGAGGAATGGGCCAGGGAGGTGCTGTCGCAAGGAGCACTAGTTCCGGGAACCAAGTCCGGTTGGGCCAATACGGAGCGACCAACAGGACCTGCTCCTCGTCCTCCCTGACTTTGCACAGTGTCTGCGCAAGAAGGCTCACTGGGGGAAACGCATACTTGCATCCCCTCGGTCAAGGAATAAAACCACTGACAGTGGGTCGTCTCTGGGGAGGCAAACAGGTCTACCTGTGCGGCCCCGAAACAACTCCAGATTAGCTGGACCGCCTGGGGATGGAGTCGCCATTCTCCCGGAAGTACCTGCTGACGTGACAGCTCGTCGGCCGCACGATTGAGCAGGCCCGGAATGTGAACGGCACGAAGCGACATCAGATGCTTCTGACTCCATAAGAGGAGATGGCGGGCGAGTTGCGACATGCGACGGGAGCGTAAACCACCCTGTTTGTTGATGTACGCTACGGCCGCAGTGTTGTCCGTCCGGACCAGAACGTGCTTGCCTCTGAGCGGCACTTTGAAGCGGCTGAGTGCAAGACGAACTGCTAACAACTCGAGGCAATTGATATGCCATTGCAGTTGAGGCCCTGTCCACAGACCCGAAACTGCAAGCCCGCTGTACGTGGCACCCCAACCCGTGGATGAGGCATCCGTGGAGACAACGGAGTGCCTGGACACTTGTTCTAGGGGAACTCCCGCCCGGAGAAACAGAGGGTCCGACCACGGGCCGAAGGTTTGGCGGCACCTCGGAGTCACTTGGACGCGGAGGGAACCGCTGTGCCACGCCCATCTCGGGACTAGATTGTGTAGCCAGCGTTGAAGCTGTCTCATATGAAGCAATCCGAGCGGCGTTACTGCGGCTGCGGATGCCATATGCCCCAGGAGCCTCTGAAAATGTTTCAGTGGAACCGCTGTCCTGCCTTTGAACGAATTCAGGCAGTTCAACACCGACTGGACGCGCTCCTCGGTGAGGCGCGCAGTCATGGCGACCGAGTCTATCTCCATACCGAGAAAAGAGATCCTCTGCGTGGGGCAGAGTTTGCTCTTCTCCCAGTTGACCCGAAGTCCCAACTGGCTGAGGTGACTGAGCACCTTGTCCCTGTGTTCGCACAACTGCTCTCGCGACTGGGCAAGAATCAGCCAGTCGTCGAGGTAGTTGAGGATGCGAACACCATGCTCTCTCATGGGAGCAATGGCCGCCTCCGCAACCTTCGTAAAGACGCGGGGCGACAGGGACAGGCCGGAGGGTAAGACGCGGTACTGATATGCCCGTCCCTCGAACGCGAAGCGCAGAAAGGGCCGGTGTCGAGGGAGAATCGAGACATGAAAGTACGCGTCCTTCAGGTCGATCGCTGCAAACCAATCTCGGGGACGGATGCACCTGAAGATGCGTTTCTGCGTTAACATCGTGAACGGCAGCCTGTGAAGGGACCGGTTCAGGAACCGCAGGTCCAAGATCGGTCGTAACCCGCCGCCTTTCTTGGGTACAATGAAGTACGGGCTGTAGAACCCGGACCTCATATCGGCTTGAGGGACCGGCTCTATCGCGTCCTTCGCCAGTAGGACAGCGATCTCCGCCCTGAGCACGGGGGCGTTCGCCTCCACTACAGTCGTGAAGTGAACGCCCCTGAACTTGGGGGGACGCCGGGCGAACTGAATCGCATAGCCGAGTCTGATGGTACGGATGAGCCACCGAGACGGGCTGGGAAGCGCTAGCCAGGCTCCCAGACTCCGAGCAAGGGGGACCATCGGCACCACAGACGTACCCGCAGCGGGGCAGCGAGGCGGAACGCAGGGATCCGGCTCGGACGGCATGGGAGCGGCCCGCAGCGGGATCTGAGTGTGCTGTGCAACACTTACCTGCATCCGCGGAGGGGACGTGCGAGTGTGGGGAGGCCGCTTGTGTGCGTCCCGACAGCCGGCGTCCCCTGCTGGCGAAGGGAGGGGTACTTGAGGGTGGCGAGGCATGGGAGCGTCGACCACCGCCAAGCGCGCTCTCTTGGCACCCAGAGATATTGGAAACTGCTCTTTTATTGAAGTTTTGGGTGCCGCTGGCACTGGGGCCAGTGGCGGAACAGACAAACAAAAGATTTTCCCCCGGCCCTCCTCCGGGGGAAGGAGTGGTGCTGCAGCGATCTCCCTCAGAGCAGTTTCCTCCATCTCTGGGTGGCCCGTCTCAGGGCCGCTTGCGACGACGCTTGCCACCTGGCTTGGCGGCGGCCTGAGCGGGCTGGACGTCCTTCCCACGGCCGGCCCCACGCCGACGGCTGGTGGAAGGCTGCTGCGGCGCCTTGGCGGGGGCGGAGGCGGCGGCGGGTGGACGTCCTCGGCGACGAGTAGTCGGAGGCACTGCCGCCGGCGGCGGGGTGGAGGCAGCAGGGGGCCGCCGGGGCAGGATGTGCTTGATCGCCTCCGTCTGCTTCTGGGCGGCCGAGAACTGCTGGGCAAAGCTCTCGACCGCGTCGCCGAATAACCCAGCTGACGAGATGGGGGAGTCCAGGAACCGATATTTATCGGTCTCCCTCATGTCAGCCAGGTTTAACCAGAGATGACGCTCCTGGACCACAAGCGTGGACATCGCCTGACCGATAGCACGGGCGGTGACGCTGAGAACCAGCGCGACCCACCCCGAGGAACCAATCGTCCAACCTAGAGGGTTCGGGACACGGTGGAGGGTTCCACTCGAGCCCAACCCTTTCGGCGGCCCGGGCAAGCATAGCAGCCATCTCAGGGTCCGGGGCAGCCGTTGCCACTCTCCCAGAGGGAGGCAGTACAACTGACCCTTCATCCCCCGAGGACTGAAACTCCCCCTCCGATGCAGCGATCGACATCTGTTCGTCCGCTGGAGCTCCAAAAGTCACCACTGGTCTCCCGTGGGAGGGTCCAGCGGGTTCCTTTGGAGGCTCTACCGGCTGCGGAGCAGAGGGAATAGGGGCCTGCGGAGATTCACTCGGCGGGTTTGCCCTAAACGTGATCCTCAGATCACCCTGGCCATCCAAAGAAGCAGGTCCACCCGGGTTAGGGGTAGACCTAGTTCGTGGGATGGGTAAGGGGACTCCCCCAGCCCGGAGGTAGGAGAGTCTCGATCTTAACTCCGAGATAGTCATGTTCCCGCAGTGGGAACACGAACTATCCACAAACGCCGCCTCAGCGTGCTGTGTGCCCAAACACGTGAGACAGCGATTGTGACCGTCAGCAGGGGACAGGGAACGACCGCATCCAGAAACGCACGGGTGGTAAGACATCCTGAAAAGGACGGCACGTCACCCGTGAAGCTCTTTTTGTGAGGAAAACGCTCTGTGCTGAAGCACTCAGGGGAACCGCGAAAGCGCACGGGATTGTAGTGCAGCCCGTGCCTGTACTCAGACAGGAAAACGCCCTACCCAGACCAACAGGGTTGCTGTGATAACAGCAGTTTTCTCTGTATTTCAGAGGCAGCTGGATGAGTCAGCGCGGTCCCGCTGAAAGGTGCCGTTTCTCCAACACGCGTCCTCCTCTGGTTCTCTCCGGTTGCAGATTTCTCTCTTGCTTGATAGCAGCGAAAATACTCGTCTTTGCAGAAGAGTGAGTCCTTCATATGCCTGTGTGGCTCCGAAGTGAATGACAGCGTGCATTCGCTCTCGCTTCCTGTTTATACCCGCGGCGCGGGGCGCGAGATGCAAATCTCGCACGCCAATTGTCCATTGGCCGGTTCTAGATAGCTCGAAGCTGATAGGGGCTCCCAGAAGTGATCCCAATTCGTCGGTACGTCCGACGTACGTCGAACGTGACCGACTGAATGGGAACTGATGGTTCGGTACGAGTTCGGTACAGCAGATTTACAAAATTGCTTTTTATTTATTTTTTATATTTAACAGTGGTTTACTGGGGAAAAAGTGTCTGTCCTTGAATGAATTAAATTATATCTAAAAGTTTATTTAAGATATTTCTGTAAATGATATAGGGAGCCCTTACTTGTACATTTATATTAAAGGTTCACAACAGAGCCCAAACTATTAGCCTAAATTCAGTTGCTATTTATTTTTAGGTATAATAATCAACACTCAAATAACACATTGTGTGCAAATATGTAAACTTCACATAAGGCAGTTTTTGCATTAACTTCTAAATCTAATTATAAAATAGTTTTTTTCTCCAAATCGTTGTTGAAATATAATAATTTATATACAGTGTTTGTCATTTTCATGACAGGTTTATTTAACATGCATGAAAAAATCAAGACATCACTAACAGGTTCAGTAGAATATAATGAATATAACGGCTAATATAGAGCACATATTTAGCGAAAGAGTGGATTTCTCTAGTGAATAAAAGTCTAGACACTGAATGACTGCCTGAGGTAAATGTGATGCTAACGTTACATGACATTGTTTAGTTCACAAGCAGTTATATTGATGTCTTTCCGCCGTTGAAACACTGATTGAGCGATTACACCACATATATACATGACAGTAAGTTGTAATCTATCCTCAGCATACCTTCAGATCGTCATTCATGTTTATTCTTGAATCTTTAGTAAGAGATGATCGATCGCCTTCACAGATGATCGCGTTCACGCGTCGCGCGGCCGCTTGAACTGTGTTCAGTGATCGCTGATCAGTCACGCACATTAAAGAGCATCAAAACGGCATTTATCGTTTGAATTTCATGATAAAATGGACTGAATACTTAATATGTTCGTGTGGGAACTCGGATTGAAGTGTGTTCCGCGCTTACAACAAGCCGACTGTGAACTGTTAAAGATTACATTCATAACCGTTCGGTACACGCGTGCACCGACCCGAGAGCCCTGTACCGAAACGGTTCAATACGAACACGTGTACCGTTACACCCCTAATTTATAAAAACATCTGAAAACTTTAGTCACAAAGAGCAGTGAGCAGGAACAAGTCTAAACCTGGACTAAACCCAGTATTAAGTACTAGTACTAATTAAAATGAATAAAGTTAACTAAAGTAATCATACCATCAGTGCCTTTGGGTCTCTTTCGGTGTGGTTTAACCTTGGAGGGCTGGTCTAGCATGCGTTCCTCTTCGTGGTCCTCTCTGTCAGAGTGTTCAGACACTGAAGACAAATACATATTCATGTTACTTATTTGGAGTGCCCACTTTAAACATTATCTTAAAGTTGTTGCACTTAATGGAAGAAGTATATTAATCTACTTATAGTTTAGAGAAAGTACCTATCTCGTGTTATGTGTTACAGTTAACTAGTATTGCACAACATAGATGCGGTTACATACCGGATTGGCACTCCTCTTCGCTCCTTGATCGAATCTCTGTTTGGGCTGTAAAAAAAAAAGAAAAGTAGTTAGAAGTCATATGATGCTTATGGAGACATGAATTATTTATTTTTTTAACAGTGCAGACCATAGACTGCTGAATCCAGGGTCTGAAGATTGTTTCCTTTAAGTGCTTCGGCTCCACCTTCCATTGCAAATAGAAGCTTTCCAACTTTAGCTACTTGGAAGGTTTTATCAGTCTGCCTGTAGTAGTTACAGTGTACCCTGATGTCATGTCCCATAAACTTCGCTACCTGCTCAAGCTCTTGGTTGGAGAGGTCCAGCAGCTGGCACAATGTTGCCACATGCTTTCGCAGGTTGGTGGATCTGAGCAGTTGTGGATTATCCACTTTACATTCAATTGAAAATTTTCTCAAACAGTCACAGCCACGAATATTTGTTTTGGTGCCAATGTTTGCAAACAAAAATGGATTGTCCTTAAGAACACCAACTTTGTCCCTGAGCGCAATCATGAAATCGATGGAAGCTTTAGTGCGGTCAAGAAACAGAACAGGTACTTTCCGACCTCTTTTTCCTCTGGTTACCATCCTAGTTAGCCTGTGACTCAACATTTTCTCCATAGGAGACAGCGTCTCATAAATGTCCTTGTTGACTTGGCCAGAGTCAGCTTTCTGGAACATCTCTAGTGTTATCCTTGATGCTTCCCCCTCACGTTTCTTGTTGAACACTATGACTTGAGCCAGAAGACTTTCACTGAGTCTTCTGTATGCAGCCACTGTTACAGTCTGTTTAAGATCAGCCTTTGCTTTATCTTCTATAGCCCTCAGATGATTCTGCAACGCAAGAATGTCTTTAGTTAAAGGAACACTTTCATCTTTGTTCCATTTGTTTTGTTCCATGGAACTGTGGGCATTTGTTGCAACATAGTTTGACCACATTTTGTCGAGAAGCTCCTTAAACTTCTTAGTCTTTTTTTCAGCAACAAGATCTGACACCATCATACAATGAGCGACATTTCCAGGTCTCAGTTGCTGCTTTGAGTGAAAAGCCTATTTTCACTGCGGTTGAAGGTTTTCCGTACTCGGTCTTGTCTGAGTTGAAGTGTGACACTTTTCTAGCTGCTGCTATTGCCAAGTTAAATTTGGTTGGATCACACAAGTCTTTGAGTCCTCCAATTTTTTGGTCAATTTTCTTAGCTGCCAAGACAAAGCGACCCAGTTCCCTCAGTTTCTGTGCAATATAGCGATGTTGAGATTGTTCACGTCCTTTTCGAGCAAACAGTGAATCTCCATATTTACATATCATCTCATCCCCTCGAACGTGGGCAGTGATGTTGTCTTGTAACATGTTATGGATTACATTTTGGACTCCCTCTGATGATGTCTGTATTGGAAGAAGTTTGGAAGAAACAGTTCGGATGCGCTTTCTTTTTGTTCCTACGTCGGAGTTTTCCTTTTTATCCCTACAAGTTTTGTCATGTCTCCATAGGTCTACTTTTTTAAACATAGCAAAGCAGTGCTGGCAGGGCAAATAGACACTAACTGATGAGTTTTCAGAGGGCTGTTTCCATGTAACGATCTCCCCTTTACCCTCCTTTAGGACTTCCTGATTATGTCGCCAGTCACCCTTATTTCTTAAAGACTCAAGACGTTTCTTTCTCTCTTTGGAGCCAAGTGGAAAGCTGAAAGCGTGGGCAACATCAGCTTCATCCATGTGCTTCAACTGTAAATGGCGGGCCATTTGTTTATTTATTTTTTCGCAGTACACACAGTAATGTGCTTTGTCCCACACTCTTTTACCATTGTTTTTTTGGCAAGTTTTAACTCTCAGTTCAACGGTCTCTGTGTTGTTCTTGCGACGATCCTTTTTTGAATATGTTTTTGATGGTTGACTGTTAGACTGTGTTGGTTTTGACTCACATGACAGGCTGGAGCAGTTTGAGACTATGCTGCAGGATGAAGAGGAGTCTGGACTCCCTGGAGGAGGCTTGTACTCCTCACCATCACTATAGCAACTTGACATTTCTGAAGCTTCTTCATCTTCTTGATGAGGTGAGCTCACTGTAGAATCAGGAATATCCTTCTCCGGGGCCTTTACCTGCAACATAACAATTTCAACATATTATCTGCCTGCATGAAGATTTGACCTAAATGAATGTCTAAAATGTTTAAAACTAAGTACAAGTATCACTTTCAGTCAAGTTTGGTAAAAGTTCAATCATCTACAAACATTTGTTTTTCATAAAATTACTAAACATATATACATTTATATATATATATATATATGAGAAATGGTCTCATAAGCCACCCCCTTCCCTGCTTGTGTTTTTGCTCATTTAAAAAAAATATTTGCCATCATCTGAAAGCTAAAAAAAATAATAATTGAGCTATAGTGTAAAAAGAGCTTGTTGCTCTATCAACACTCTAGTTTTCTAAAAACTAAGCCTTCACCAAACTGAAAGCTCCTGTTTTAACTTATTCAATATGGACTTTATTTTTTAACATGTTAAAAACAGTTGCATAAACTTTTGTGATCATGCATAATTTTAGACATTAATTTGGCCATAATTCCAAACACATCTGATCATTATTTTACACTTTAGTAAATGCTGTATTGAAACATGAAAATGCAACACGCGGCCCTCGCCTGAAAATAGCCATTGGGGAAAGATTCAGAAATACTCTCATAATGCTTGAAAGGTTCAAAACATAATTCCAGCTATGTTTTTAATGAGGGAACAACATTGAATATAATTCATTCTGAGAGCAAAATTAAGTGACTAGATCAATAAAGAAACATGTTATCTTGTTGTGCTCTAAAAGCAATTTATTTATTAGTGATGGTAGGGCACATTAGTTAGTCATGACTCATGTACACAACATATAGTAGGCTATAAGATCATAAGTGGTCAAACATACATTTAAACCATTAAAATTATGTAGCAATAGAGGTTAACTTTGTTGAATTAATTTAATAGTGGGAGCCTATATCTATACATCTGTATTCGTGTAACGAAGGGTCACTCATTTGTTAACCAATTCAGAATGCACTAAACACACTACTTCATTATACAGAAAAACAACAAATGAATTAAAATATATGATCATAAGCTGACCAATAAATAAACAAGTAAACTAGGTGAGTAGCCTATATAATTCAGCAGCAAAAAGTATTCTGACCTAATTCTTGAAAAAAAAAACTTTGCACAGTAATTTTATAAATCTAAATGTTGATAAAGTTTAAAATTACTATTTGTATTCGTATGAAATAAAATAACGATTTATGTTAGATTTATATTTATATGTATATGTAAATAACATGTAGGCTATTTATGAATTTATTATTACTTATTAATATATTATTTACATTAATGTAAGATTAAAATACACTTATTTTAAATGTATTGTGCATCTTTTTAATGGGGTAACAATATATGATAGATACGACCGAACAAAATATTATAATAATCGTACAGTGTGCAAAACTATGATTAAGAAAACGAAACGCTTCAAACAGCAGCTAAAACCGCTTATGCGCATCCCGGGTGCAGAATGATGTGCTTGAAGCAGTAAGAAGTTATAGCGCGCGCTGTGCAGCGCATTTTAAAGTTTACGGCACAAAGACAACCCCTGTACTGCATCTAACAGTTTATTAATCATTATTTTTTTCTCACTTTTAAATTTCAGTTATTGTGCATGTGACGCCAATTCATAGTCCTTGTGTCGTGCGATCTAACAGACACGCTAGCCAGTGATGACATCGTTTAGAAACGGCAATAGACTCCAGCAACAGCAAAATAATGTCATTTTATGCAAATCCACAGCCTTTTATCTACATATTAAGTATATAATGAGAATATATTGGAGAGTTTTACCGTGCTAACTAGACGCAGGAGAGCACATGGTAGCGTGCAACCATAGTTCATAGTTCACAGTCACTATCAAATGGAAATTTGGAAATTAAACAATAAAAATATGTACTTGCATTGTTTGTGTAGAAGGTCCTCTCACATTTTTCATGGTGACTCCTCAATGTTCTTATTCTTTTTTTAAACCGCTCAAGGTGTGCCATTTTGATCCTCTCTGCAGCAACGCATTTCTGATATGATTGGAAAATTAGCAATAGGGATAAAGCGCTGTGATTGGCTGATTCAGTTGCCATGCTGTGGGTCCTGGTAGTAACTGGGCTGACAGAGATTTGCACAAATAACATGGTAAATAAACTCATTACTTACTTACTTAATTAATTAATGAGGAAATTATAGATAGAAATATACATGTATATAAAGTGGTCTACTGTAAAAATGGCATGTAACTTTTTACTAAATAAAATAAAGTTATATTTGATATCATATAATACAGTAATATTGTTTTAAATTAACAGTTCATTTTTAGTCCATCTCTGCAAAACGGACTTCAGGATGGACTAAAATGAACTCCCAAAACGTACTGCCAGATTCTGGAAGATGAATTCTTCAAACAGTGGTACTAGAGGATGTGGTGCTGGTCCTTCAAGAGTCACTCTCAACCTATCTGTCCATAAAGCCTATAAAAAACCTTCTTCATGTATTTTACAACACTTCAGCTTGTGATTCTTATCTAGTGGGGGTCATTTTTTAGGATTCTTTACCTAACTGAAGTCTCTGAGATCCTGACACCTTGCACTTCTTGAGACTCCAGGTAGGTTGCAGCTCTGGAAAATGGTGGCGCTGGAGACTAAAGGGTTCCTGATGGTTTCACCCTTAATTCTTCACCTTAATTCTTAATTCTTTTGCAGTTAACAGGTGTCTTTTCTTCACCACCTGTTTTTGTCAGATCCTGCTGACCCAACGAGCATTTCACTGTCCAATGGTCATGCCTTAACTGCAACGTCTAGTATTGCATTAGTATTGCATCCTTCTCATGGGCATTTAATACTTTTTGACTTTTCAGTCTGAGTTAAATCTCTTTTTTGGCTCAATTTATCTGTAAAAGAAAACATGCCTAATAATTCTGCACACCTGAATATAAGGTGATTTTCATTTCCAGCCTTCATGAACAATTATATATCACTTATACATTATTAAATACTAAATCAATAGTAGTTATTAGGATTACTGTGGTTTGGAATTGGTCAAATGTGCCTGGAAAAAAAATATGATAAGAAAATCAACGTGCCTAATAATTCTGCACTCCCTGTATGTGCCCCACACATGGACTCAGAGTGTCTACTGTATGTAGTAAATGGAAAATCTCTACAGCAAAAGGCCAACCGCTAGTACATTCATTCGGTTCGTTTCTACCATTTATTAGTAATGATTTACACAGTTTGTTTACTATTTACTATTTACCTGAGCATTCAGTATTGTGCAATATAGCATACAGAAGGCGAGGGACATGTTTGGGGGAAAGAAGTGCTGCATTTTATCATTTAAACATGTGACTTTTCATGAAAATTCTATAATCAAAGATGATCACCACCATATGACGTCATGATATGCAAATTAGATGGGAAAATGTAATCCTACATAAACTATGGGTCATCCTTAATATTTCTCTCATTTAC
Source organism: Gobio occitaniae (assembly GCA_033150135.1). NCBI lineage: Eukaryota > Metazoa > Chordata > Actinopteri > Cypriniformes > Gobionidae > Gobio > Gobio occitaniae. The sequence continues at coordinate 110,767 of JARQWZ010003943.1, forward strand.
AGAAAGTCTCTATCTAGTATCACTTTTAAGATATAGCCTTTAAATTAAGATGGCAAAATCGAACATTTTAGGAAAAAATCTCTGGCAAGTAAGTATTTTTACTTCACGGAGGGGTCCATTTTGTTTTTCTACATTCCAAAATATCAGTAATCAAATACGAAGGTCTATCCTCAAAGTGTATCTGAATAGATCCATACATGATAGATTACAAAACAACAAATGTAATAATAACAAAACATTGTTAAATTTATAGCAAATTATATTTTGCTTTAATGTTTGTGCATTGTACTTTTAAAGGGAAATTTCACCCATTAACATGAATCTTTATTGAAAGTGGGTCATATTTGCAGTCGAAATGTAACATAAATTTAGAATTTGGTGCTTATTTGACAGAGAAAAGACAGAACGTGACTTAAGGGCGCATTTGTATGGAAGACAACAACTCCCACAATGCACAGCTTAATGAAATTATGTCATTAATTACTCACCCTCATGTTGTTAGACACCCCTAAGACCTTCGTTCATCTTCAGACACAAAAGAAGATATTTTAGAGTAAAGCTGATGCTGAGAAAGGCTTCAGATAGGCCTCCATTGACATTCAGTACATTGACACTCACAAGACCCATTAAAGGCACTAAAAACGTCGTTACAAAGTCCATCTCACTACAGTGGCTCTTCAATCATTTTAAGAAGCGACGAGAATAGTTTTTGTGTGCAAAAAATATCAAAATAATGACTTTATTCAACTTTATTCTGAGCCTCTGAACTGAACTCACGAAGCACCGCGACGCATGTGCAAGATAAGACGCTTCTGGGTCATGTGTTTGACTCCGAACGCCAGATCTGCGGCATATTCTCGCACATGCGTCGTGAGTTCACGTCAGAGGCTCAGAATAAAGTTGAATAAAGTCATTATTTTGATATTTTTTGCACACAAAAACTATTGTCGTCGCTTCTTAAAATGTTTGAAGAGCCACTGTAGTGAGATGGACTTTGTAACGACGTTTTTAGTGCCTTTAATGGGTCTTGTGAGTGTCAATGTACTGAATGTCAATGGAGGCCTATCTGAAGCCTTTCTCAGCATCAGCTTTACTCTAAAATATCTTCATTTGTGGTCCGAAGATGAACGAAGGTCTTAGGGGTGTCTAACGACATAAGGGTGAGTAATTAATGACATTATTTTCATTTTTGGGTGAACTAACCCTTTAGGCGCCAGAGGTGATACTAGATAGAGACTTTCTGTAAATGAGAGAAATATTAAGGATGACCCATAGTTTATGTAGGGATTACATTTTCCCATCTAATTTGCGCATCATGACGTCATATGGTGGTGATCATCTTTGATTATAGAATTTTCATGAAAAGTCACATGTTTAAATGATAAAATGCAGCACTTCTTTCCCCCAAACATGTCCCTCACCTTCTGTATGCTATGTTGCACAATACTGAATGCTCAGGTAAATAGTAAATAGTAAACAAACTGTGTAAATCATTACTAATAAATGGTAGAAACGAACCGAATGAATGTACTAGCGGTTGGCCTTTTGCTGTAGAGATTTTCCATTTACTACATACAGTAGACACTCTGAGTCCATGTGTGGGGCACATACACATATATATATATATATATATATATATATATATATATATATATAATTATTCATATGACACATAAACACGAGTAGACAAGACCTGTTTAGTTCAAAAGCTCACTCGCCATGCAACGCACAGATAATGCGTGAGAGGACGAGACAAGACGAGAGACAATGTTAGTATTTTTTCTTTTCTTTTTGGGGTTTTTGTTGATGTCAAAGCCGGCATTCCCATCAGCTTGCGATAGACTATGCATAATAGCCTCTCTGCCCGTATCACACCGCCTCTGCTCCTGCTACGAGCAGCCAGATCTGCCTCTCGCTCGCGCGCTGAGTTTGCACAACTCAGACTACAGTCATTGACATAGCGATCCCCACCCTGCCTCCACGTGTCCCCATAACTGTCGAGGTATGAATACTTCGACCTCGTCTAAAATACCCAGTGACATTAGACAAAGTCTCCTCCACAATACTGTCGCCACAATTGCAGAGAGGCACACGGCTCACTCGCTCCGCTTTTGTTCACAGAACCTCGCGCTGATTCAATGTGCTCTTGCTCGAAGATTTTGTATAGAAGCATGACGTTTTTTTGAGTCGGGGATGAAGAAAACATCTCTGCCATCTAGTGAAGGGGAGGTCGAATGAAATTTGACACCCTATTTGACAAAATCGGCCATTTTATTCAGAACCGCATCTTGTCGAGTAAACTCGAACGTGGCGTCTAGAGGGTTAATCCAGAACACCGCTCAGCTGTACGCTATTGTGTACATACATGCCACATTGGTATAAGAAAGAAAATAGAAACACTTACTTAATAGTCAGACGTAGGGCTGGGTGATAAAATGATAACGACCACCTTAGCCGCGCTCATCCTTTGGAGCACAGCAGTGGTTGTTGACATTTCTGGCTTTATAACTGAGGGGATTATAATCAGAGGAAGGTCCAGTTTAAAATAAAAAAAATAAAATAATGTAGGCTAATATGTTTTTCTTCTGGTCCTTATTTTAAATAGGTCATAAAAAATATTGATATCGACCGATATGAAACACTTACATTGTGATACAGTTTTCAGCCATATCACCCAGCCCTGACGTCCTTTTGTCCCTGCAGGCTTTGGCTGTCGCTTCCAGTTTAGGAATCTAAAATATGTATCCAGGATACCGCTGTCCATATAAGGAATTATTCTTAACCTCTTAAACATGCAGAGAGGCTACACTTTACTACATGTAGGGCTGTCACGTTAACCGCAATATTGTAATACCGCATTATTTATAATCCAACCGCAGAGCAAGGAAAGCAGAAACCGCAGAGCAAGGAAAGCAGAAACCGCGGCAACCACAGTTTTTTTTTTTTTTGGCTGTGGCCTTGTTTTACAATTCGTCACTGCATGTAATGTAAATTAAATTAATACATTAATAATGAAGAGTGTTACAACTGTTAATTTTCCCGCAAACAGTTCATACCAGGTGTTCCAAATAGTTCAAAACATCCAAATAGTTTTTGTTTAGTAAAAATATATTGAAACGAATAAATAGCCTAATTTAAAATGTATAGCCTATTCATAGATGCCACCTACGTCACTAAAAATAGAAAGCCGCCATGTTTACGACCGATCTCGTCCGGTGTGGAGCCCAAACTGCCCATTTCAATGAGAGAGAGAGTGACAGAGATACCTGGAGAAAATGTCTATTTTAGGCTCCGATCTTTATTTGTTACCCCCAGTTTTCTTTTGTCCATTATTATTTGCCAGACTTGCCCCCATTGGCCTTCCATGATATATTCATCTTGTACATAACCCCTCCCCATAGGTGGTAGTTTTCACGAGTACCGATGCATATCAATATGCTGTGGCTGGATGGGTGAAAGATGTGAAAGTGCGACACCTGGCCACCAATGATTTATATTTAATCATGGGAAATATATTATTAAAAATACATATATGATTTTGGTTGTAGTTTGGGCTGACTAGGTAGCGATACCTAGCTAACGTAAGTGGCTTGCCAGCTTCATAATGTTGGTTAGCCACGGCTCGCTGTCGTGGATAATGTTCGTTAATGTCAGATGTGTTTATACTCATTGAAAGAACATGAAGGGAAGCAGACTGTCATTGGAAGAAATTATTGGACACACACGTCTCACACCTTACTAACGTTATGCAATGAACACTTTGTGTCAAGTAACGGTAAGCCTTCGTCTTAACATCGCTACCTACGGCTAACAACAAGAACTATAACATTATGTTTGGAGAACACTTGCAAAACTTGATTGACTACATCAGTCCGTCAAGTTCATAACTTTCACACTTTTCAGCCGACAGTTTATTAAAAAGATATATTATAAAGACTGTAGCGAACACGTTTACATGCAGACAAAACTTACGGATGTTTACGGACGCAGTTTTTATAATCTAGCTATCTTTTTAATGCATTTTCTGTACACTTACAAAGTCCTCAATGCTTCAGTTTTCAGGTAGGGACCCTCATTATGCTATCGTTGAAGTGTTGTGCTGTTTTGAGTCTTGTTCGTGATAATGGTGATGTTTCAAATGCCCGTTGGCACCATGTACCCGCTATCACCCGCTAGCAGATAATACAACACAAACCCATCACAGAGGGGCTGAAAGTGTGAATTCTGTAAAAGTCATGAACTCGACTGACTGATTTAGCCGATAAAGTTTTGCAAGTGTTCTCCAAACGTTATGTTATAGCTCTTGTTGTTAGCCGTAGGTAGCCATGTTAAGACGAAGGCTTACCTGACACGAAGTGTTCATTGCATTAAGGTGTGAGACGTGTGTGTCCAATGATCTCTTCGAATGACAGCTAACCACTTCTTTCTTCTATCCTTTTCTTTTGGTATAAAATAAAATACCAGTTTGGGGTTCACTTTCGGCTGTTGTTGCAGCACAACATATTGCAGGCATTACTGAGACCGTCGGTCGTAAAGATGGCGGCGCAAAGCTACAGTGACGTCATGTGACTCGAACGAATAATTTATTTTGGTAGGCTAATTAGTAGATCGATATAGAGATGATCATATCTATGACATGGAGACAAAAGCCGCACTCATCGAAGAGATGGTGAGAGTAGAGGATGAAGAGACTGAAGAGATTAAGTCGTGGTTGGAGACGGAGGGCAAGTGGTGGAGAAGAAAAGAAAAAGACTTCTCCTTCTCACTCTCTGTCTACTGTGTGTGTCTTTATTTATCTGTATATTTTTGACTCTTTTTAATATTATTGTAAAAGTAAGTTGAGCAATTTCCTACTTTTCATAGGAAAAAGACACGCAGCCACCCCAACTAAAGATCTGAAAGGTGTCAAAAAGAGAAGGACGTCTGATGCAGGAATTCAACAGGAAGCTCATGAAGGTATGTTCTAAAAATCATACGAGTAGTCATATTATATGCATGTATTTGCATTTCAGAAAAAAACTCATGTTGTGAATGATTGTATGTTTTAATGTATGCTTCATCAGATGGACGGCAGCTGTCCACCACAAGCACAACACAAAGACAAGATGATGATGAAGATGATGGTAATGCTGATGAGGTTGATGGGAGTGATGACATCAGTCAAGGCATTGAAGACACAGGTAACACTCTCTGTGTGACTTTAAAGGAACACTCCACTTTTTTGGGACTTTAGCTTATTTACTGTAACCCCTTATTTACTGTTTACTGTTAGATAAGTCCATTCATACCATTCTCATCTCTGTGCATCCTATAACTCTGTCTGACGCACACACTGTTAGCCTAGCTTAGCACAAAGACTGGATGTATATGGCTCCAGCTAGCCTACTGCTCAACAAGTGACAAAATAATGCCAACATTTTTTCCTATTTACATGTTGTGATGTGTTTAGTCACAGCGTGTACAAATAACAAGGTTACATGAGAGTAACCTACCCTACTGATGTCACGAGCAACCTCCGCTTCAGCGGCCATACTCCAGAGAGCACTAGCAGAGAACGAGCTCATGTGCTGTCCGTATATCCGTATATGGCGTGATAATCAGTCTAGATTTCTGCTGCTGTCCAAAGTCGCGCGCGAATACATGTGTAGGCTATTTGTACGCGACAAGCGCAAAGGGAAATCCGTCGGAAAGGGTTTTCATGCGGCAGGGAATATTGTTACCCTTGTTACCCATGTGATCCTCCATGAAAGCACAAGGTTAATATGTTGGTTTTCCTAGCGTGAAACAAGGGCGTTATTACCCAGGTCTAAATCACTTCCGCTTTAACGCTTATGTAATATTTACAAGAAGGTCATCTTTCAACCTTTCATTTCTAATGGGAGATTTGATTTTTCACTTCATTTCAACACAAATGACAATATATCTGCCGTAATTTCCAGACTATTGAGCGTACCTGAATAAAAACCGATCCAACTAAATTTCAAAATTGTACATATAAAGGCCTGCAGTTGTCTATAAGCCACACACAGAGTCACAGTTCAACCTCGCTGTGATAAACCTTTTGGAGCTCCCATGCAGCAGATAATAATTTTTTTTACTAAAATACTTCAGTTGGTGAAACAAGCATGAAATTTGTCATAAATCGTCTCCATAAGCCAACCTTAGTAAATGACTGGGTGTCCACTCAAAATTTAAAAAGAGTTTCATTTTTTCCCTCAGTTTTTAATCATTGGTTTTGCGTGTGTCTGATCATTAGTTTATGCATTTGCAAAGAAGGAGTCCAATATGGCCCCCACAAACCTTGAAAATGTGTTGCAGGATTCTGTAGGCACAGAAAAAAAATTAGGCTACACCTGTCTATGCACAATTCAGGTGGTGGTTTATTACAAGAATAAAGAGCGAATGTCACTGCACAACAGGGTACTGCTGTAACTCCGCCTGGGCTTCAGTGTCAGCTTACTATTGCTGTACTGAGCTCTACTTTCAATATAATAATAGACTAGTTGTAGGTTTAGTTTAGTTTAGTGTCCCAAATGCTGTCTAAAAGCCCCATTTCAGTTAGTTGGTAGAAAATCATTCTAAAGCCCTATTCTCGCGAGATTAGTGTTATCTGGGACCTCTGGTGATTTGTAATAATTGCAGAGAATGTCTGTGATCTTAATCCTGTGTGAATTGGCCATATCTGTAATGTAAAGTAAAAATTCCCCCGCAAATGACCTCCCATATATCACCAAACACAGGTCCTGTGATAATATCAGTCCTGTGCGAATCGGCATCTCTGTGATTTGGCCAGGATTAGGCGGATCGTATATAATTAATGCAAGGTTTTTGTTTCCTGTTTGCATTTCTATCTTTATCTTTCATGAAGAATGGAGCTCGGCTGCATATAATGCGCTCCGTTATGAATTCCCGTGCAGATTATACTTTCACTTTAGAATGAGCACCAGTTTGTGAGTAAAATACTTGAATGGTGTGTTTAATATTATTCTTATTGAAAAACACAAAAACGGAACAGTACAATGACATACTCGCTTAAATGGGCACTTTTACATTTAGCTTTGAAACTGAATCTGCCGCTGTATTATTATATTGCTCAGTTCTGTTTTTAATTGTAGCGTCTGTTCTCTCACTGAACTAAATTATATTTATAATATGAATCAAAATGATATAGATACGACTGTTTATAATGTCATAAAGCTTTATCTATAACGGGAAAAAAAAACATTTACAAGTCTTGACATCATATCTGGGAGATAAGTCAGTAAATTTGAGTAAAATCACAGGCTGGCTGATCCCGTGCGAATGCGCCACATGAAATACAGATGTGGGGGGTAATTTCTAAATCACATGAGGTCCCCAGATAATACTAATCCCGTGCGAATAGGGCTTAAGATCTAGTTAGACTGAGTTGAAGTTGTTAAAGCTAAAGCAGAGCCGAGGGCAGGGACTCATGTTCTTACCCGGATGGTGCACAGATCACATTAGGGGTGTAAGAAAATATCAATACACGTGAATATCACGATTATTATTTTTGACGATACTGTATCGATTCTCAAAAACCAGGGTCATAAAAAGTCATACATTTTACAATAAGAATTTAAGGGCATAAAAAGTCATAAAAACGTCCAGATTTTCCATACAAGGTCATAAAAAACATTTAGCCACGTCTTAAATTGATATGCTTGTCCATTAATTTGTTCTTTCATCAATTTTGTTCTTTTCATTTGTTTCACCTGTTGTAGTTCTGTATGAGGAATCTGGGTGGTATCACAGCGTTCTGGAACGCTGCGTACAGACTTGTCGGAAGGACTTTCACAGAAACCCACGCGAACTCCGAACATACTGTATCATACTGAGTCACTGCTTAGTTTAATTCAAAATCATCCTGGCTATCACAATGGGAAAATGTACCTTTAACGATCTATGGCTTGAAGATGGTGCATTTAGTTGCTGGCTCAAGCCCGTCGCTAACAATCTTTATCAAGCCTATTGCACTCTGTGCAAGAAGACGTTGGAGCTGTTTAGTGCTGGGCGGTATGACCAAAAATGTATATGACGGTATTTTTCTAAATTATATCGGTTTCACGGTATATGACGGTGTTTCTTCCTCCTATGCATGACAGGGTTTTAACCACATTTTCTACTGGTTGAGAGAGGAAATACTGCAGTAGATTAACTAGAATGCCTTATTGTTCGAATGCATATTCAAATAAAAAGTGACAGCCCTACTGGTCAATGGCCGGTTGTCCTTCTTGTCCCCAAGAAAAAATTCCAGCATGTGACCACGTGTACTGTGTATTTCCTGTGACTTGATGTTTTTATGAATGTGCTTTGCCTTAACCTGATTGTAGTTTCGCATATCATATTTTGTAGGGCGCATTGGTAAGTTGCCTTGTGTACAAAACATGTGGTATAAATAAACATGCCTTGCCTACTAGTATTAGTTAATTAAGGCAGGGTTCAGAAGGTTATACAACTTCAATAAGGTCTCAATTTATTATCAATCCAACTTCTAATAAACACCTTTTGGTTTTTGTTTCATAGATGCTCCAGAAAGGCTGGTCAAAAAACACAATAAGAGACCCTGGAATGACAACGAGAGAGCAGCAGTCAGACGACGGATGGCTAAGTTAATTGCACTTAAGACCGTTCCTGGAAAACATGACTGCCTCATGTGCATGGGCATGAGTCGCCAGTACTAAAAGCACGGACATGGAAAGATGTTAAGTATTTTGTGCACAATGAAAATAATTAAAATAAAAAAGAAGCTGGCATTATAAATTAATTGTCTAAGATGAGTGAGTTTCCCTACAGAAAAGCCATGTTCATGTCATGTTCAGTATTGTTTCTGTCTAAAGAAAATCAATAAAAGTGGGAATAAAACAAACACTTCTCCCTGATTTGCACTTTTATTCAATAAAGTTTTCAATAAAAACACTGCCCTGTTAATGGCAATAACCTCATTGTGCATTTGGCATAACAAATTTACATTATTAAATATTCAGTAATGGAAACAGCATCTTAGTTTACCTATTAATCATAAAAAAAAAAAAAGTGCCCGCTGGTCCTCAGTCTGATGGTAAAAAACTTTTATGTAAATCTTGGTGTTTTCCATAATATAAAGGAGTGTTTTGGATAAGGGCACCGTCTTGTGGCCAGAAATAGTTTTTGTGGGTTTCTATGTTCATCAGAACTGGTGGTCCTCACTTGGTGGGCATACTCACGCGGTCCTCACTTAGTAGCATTTACAAGAATGTGTGTGTGTGTGTGTGTGTGTGTGTCAAACAAGAGTTTAGCCGATGGTTGAGTTTGACGAACTGTCTTTTGCACTACCATGACATTTGCACACTTCTGATGTTAACAATGACCAAACTGTCTTTCCACTACATGCCACTTGCAGACTTAATTTTAATTTAAATGTCTATTTATTGATGCCTATATATAGTGATATGTCTTCTTAGTTTTTTTTAACCACCAGTCTAGTTTAAACTACATGTCTTGTCTTCACCGTGGGATGGAGGGAAACGTAATTTCGATTGCTTTGTATGTCTGGAACATGTGAAGAATCGACAATAAAGCTGACTTTGACTTTGTTATATTGCAACTGTCACTCAAGGCTATCACCAAGGGGACAGTGACCCTTTCACACCCATCCCATCCCCCGTTGTTTTGCACAAGGTGAAGAGCAGAGAAGAGAAGAGACTCAAACAGATCATGATGAGCTCTAGAAAAAGGAGTGATGTTTGGACTCATTTTGTGGCAACTTCGGCCACTGAGGCAAAATGCAACATCTGCAAGAACATTTTTTCCACCAAAGGAGGAAGCACTTCAAATTTGAGAAGACACCTGAAAACCTCACATCCAACTGTGCTGTTAGCACAAGTTAGAACAGAGGTTAAAGATGGTGGCCCTGCAGCAGCTGGAGCGGTTTCCACCACCAGCACCTCTTCAGCTGGATATTCGACTTCTTTGGCTGGCACCTCATCTGCAGAATCCAGTATACCAGCAGCACCCACCACCATCCAAGGAGCAGTTAGGCCAAGGAGGCCACAACAGCAAACCTCTATGAGCAGCTTCATTACACGACCAATGGATCCATTAAGACAGAACAAACTTGATGAGGCTCTGGTCAAAATGATTGCTTGCGACTTTCAGCCCTTTTCTATAGTAGAGGATAAGGGTTTTAAGGAATACTCACTTCTTCTGGACCAATCATACAGCCTACCTAGCAGAAAAACACTTACAAAAACTGTAATGCCTAGGCTGTATGAGAAGTTAAGGGCAGACATCATGGATAAAATAAGGAATGCATCTGCTGTATGTCTTACAACAGACTGCTGGACCTCTGTGACTACCACAAGTTACATGGCTGTGACTTGCCATTTCATAGAGGACTTTCAGATGACCTCCTATCTCCTGGACTGCTTTGTCTTGACTGAGAGACACACTGCTGCTCACCTGGCAAGTGAGCTGACCAGGGTTACAAATGAATGGGGTGTGGTTGACAAAATTGTAGCCTGTGTGACAGACAATGCCAGCAACATTGCTTCAGCCCTGAAAGACCACCTCCACTGGGATCACATACCTTGTTTTGCCCATGTGCTGAACCTTATTGTGAGAGCTGCACTGAAAGAGGTCCAAGAAATATTGCAAAAGGTAAAGTCAACTGTTGAGTTCTTCCATAGAAGCACAGTTGCTTCAGATAAGCTGAAGGCCACGCAAAAACAAATGGAGCAGCAAATGGAGCAGCTGCGTTTAAAACAGGACGTGGCCACAAGGTGGAATTCAACATTTTACATGTTGAAAAGATTGATTGACATCAAAGAGCCAATCATCTCTACAATGGCTCTTACTAATGCATCTCTGCCAACCTTGTCGCCAGATAAATGGGAAACGTGCAGAGAAATCGTGGATATCATTCATCCATTTGAGCAGGTCACTACTGAAGTGAGTGCAGAAAAGTAAGTATTTTTAAATCAACATTTTTTGATTAACATTAATATCAAAACCACATTTTAAACTCTATCTCTTAATCATGTATTTCTAGTATGTGTAATATTGATTTTGGCTTTGTTATATGTACAGTATGTAAATTTGTTTTAAAATTTTGTAGGTTTGTGACTGCCTCCAAAATCATATTGATGACTAGAGGTCTTCAGAGGATTGTTGCCCGGAATCAAAGCAATCCCTCCAGCTTTGCACCAGTAGAAAAACTAGTGGATACCCTGATGTCAGAAATGACTAAACGGTTTGACAGAGTGGAGCTCATTGAGAAGCTTGCTGATGCAACTTGCTTGGATCCAAGGTTCAAAAAGCAAGCCTTTGTCAACCACCAGGCAGCCGAAGACAGTGAAAAGGGTTACAGCAGCTGCAGCAGCGATTAACCCAACTCACACTGAAGAGGAGCATCCTCCAGATTCTGGCGTCTTCCAGTGCAGGGGCCATGTCTGTGATGAGAGGGTAGCAAGCTTGAGGCCTTCTGCGACCACTTCAACTACATCAGATGCTATGGTGGAGATGCGGGCCTACCCTGCAGAGCCACTCTTACCCCGCACATCAGACCCTCTGGCATGGTGGAGGAGATGTTCAGCTGTTTATAAAAATATATTGTGATTTAAGTTAAGTTATGGTTATTATGCTCTGTGGCTTTATAGTGTCCTTTTAATATGTATTTATTTTTATTTAATTTGATTTAATTCCTTTTTGGATGGTTATCCAATTTGTTTTAAAGCTTTGTTGGCAAAAAATAATAATAAACAAACAATAATCAACCAGTCAAGAGTGTGTACAATGTTGTAATAAGCTATGTTACAAAGGTGTAGGTTTCAAACTTTTTAGGTGATTTATTATGGACAAAAACATAGTGAATGACTCAAAAATATGCATGAATCCAAAATACATAACACTTAATTTCATTTTTTTAAAACGGATTTTTATCCAGTAATAACACAAAGGACAAAAAATAAACAACTCAATAGAGAAAAATAAAATACCACTGATTCAAAAATTAGTAATAGTCTAATTGACTTGAATTTGTGATGTTAGACTTGAATAGTCAATATATTTCCCATATTTGTATATGTCTGATATTAAAGGGGCTATATGCGTTTTTCTGAAATTTAATCTCGCGACTGACAGCTGTGGCCAAAAAACTAAATAAGAATCATAAGCTGAAGTGTTGTAAAATACATGAAGCCTGCTTTTTTATAGGCTTTATAGGTTTTATAGGTTGAGAATGACTCTTGAAGGACCAGCTCCTCATCCTCTAGTACCACTGTTTGAAGAATTCATCTGCCAGAATCTGGCAGTATGTTTTGGGAGTTCATTTTAGTCCATCTCTGCAAAACGGACTTCAGGATGGACTAAAATGAACTCCCAAAACTTTACAGATTGTGAGCCCTACAACCTACTGCCACCTGAATGCTGCTGTGCCAATTCTTCGGCTGTATTTTGAAGATGGAGTTGACCTCCGCCCCAACCTCCGACTTTCACGGCAGTCCATCCAGTCCCTGATTGCTGCGGTGAAACCACGGCTGGGAAAAGGACATCGAGGTGCTGGTGTTCCTTTACTGGCTGGCCCATGCAGCATCATACCAGGTAGTGTCACTCGCCTTTGACATCCCAAAGTCTACTGTGCACGACATTGTGCACAGAATGAGCAAGACAGTCATCTGCATTTTGAGGCAGCTCATCGCTTTCCCCAGTGCAGATGACCTGGAGGCAGTGGGAGCAGGTTTTGCCCAGCTGGCAGGGTCTCCAGCGTCTGGTGTTGTAGCTGGTGCCATAGATGGATGTCACATTCGGATCAAACCACCAGCAAGTGACGTCCAGTGCTACTTCAACCGGAAGCTGTTTAATTCTGTCCAGCTGCAGGCCATCACTGACCACAAGGGGAAGTTCCTCGACATTTTTGTTGGGTATCCTGGGTCTGTGCACGATGCCAGGGTGCTGAAGAACAGCCCTGTGTATGCTGGCCGCCTGTATCCACCTGCAGGAAAGTGCATCCTTGGAGATGGTGGGTATCCTTGCCTGAGTGCGCCCATCTGCCTCATGACCCCATACAGAGAGCCTGTACAGAATGCTGTTCGCTACAACAGGAAGCATTCCCGAGCACGGAGCATCGTTGAGAGCGCCTTCGGGATGCTGAAAACACGCTGGCGGCCCCTTTTTTTAAGGCCCTGGAAGTCCGCCCTGCTTTTGTGCCAGATGTCATTGCATGCTGCACGGTGCTCCACAACCTCTGTCTTCTCAATGGGGATATTGTTGATCCTGAAGTTGCGGAGGATGATGATGGCCCACCTGAACCCCGCAACACAGAAGCCAGCACAGGAGAGCACGTGCGGGACAATCCCGCTGCAGCGCCGTCTGCACCAACTGTGTGCCTGCTCTTCATGAGCACGATTACCTGTAAGACACTTTTAGGTTATGTTTTTGTTTTCTAATCAGTTCTTGTTCTCAGATTGACATTGTTCCAGCTTGTCTATGTTAGTTATTATGTAAATAGTTAGGTGTGTATGCTGTGATACCAGTGGCACACTGCCTTAGGCTGTGTGTTAATGTGTGTACAAAATCTTTGAAATTCTAGCTACATATCACATATTTGAGGTTAATGTTTTACAAATGATTTACTTCAAGTGGAAATCCAAAAATTACCCAAGGTGTAAAGTCCTCATCTTGTACACATGCTTTGAAAGAAACATATATTTAATTATTTTAAAGTGATGCCCTATAAATGAGATTGCTTGTATCTTTCCTCATGATGACACTAAAAAAGTTTTAATACTTTTCCTTTTGGTGGTGTTGTAAGCTCTATTATACTACTTTATGCCAAAGTTATGTGATTTTGTTTTAAGCTTTGTATCCTGTATCCATTTGAAAGTTAAATACATGTGACGCCCTGTTGGCCGTTCCTTGTCGTGTGTTTGTGTGTGTGTGTGTGTGTGTGTGGTGTCTGTATTGTTTGCAGGTGACGGGCTGATTGCGGCGTGATTGGGAGCACCGGCTTCATGGTGTTTGCTCCCTATAAAGGCGGATCATTCCTGGTGGTTTGGAGGATCTGAATTTGGCGGCTGTTCTAAGCTTTTTGTCCCATATGGCTTAACCCTGGTTCATTTTGAGCATGAATGTAAAATAAATCTCATACTCCGCAAGATGAATGTACTCGTCTTCTCCTTATTTGTAGTGATCCTTTGTGATCGCAACATACACAAAAATAAAGTAAATAGATTTGAATGGTGTCTGGAGTGTGTGCGTTTTTCTCTACAGTGCAGCACTCATATTCAGAGTCAGATGGCATATTTTTCAGATATACCTGCATTTTGCTTGTTTCAAAAAACATCTGGAATCTGCTACAAAATAAGGACATACACAAAACACTTTAAAAATATTAATTACTCAATGCCACATATTAAGCACTTTACAACTGACAATCTAGATACTGTAAATCCCTGGAAATAAAGTGTTGTGTAATATAACTTTCTAAAACAGCATGACAGTGAATTTACAAACAAATAAATGAAAAGAGAGTGTGTATCATTTGATTTCTTTATTGACATTATTTTTTAGCAATTATTTCTAGTAGCTGAAGGAATCTCTCTCTTTTGTCTCATTTTCTCTCTCACACTTCTCGGTCTCTACTTTCATCTCTTTCTCTGGCCTCCTGTTCTAGTCTCTTCTCATGCTCTCTTCAGGGGCGGACTTACCATTAGGCAAAGGTAGGTGACTGCCTGGGGGCCCCGAAAGCCAAGGGCCCCCTAAAATGCTTGTTATATACGATACGCGTTCAGCTGTTGAACTGTTGTTCTGCTGTGGTGTTCATTATACCCAACGACAACCCCCTTTGCGTCCTGCGTTGAATGTGCATCTTGTAGAAAGTGTAGGGGTGTCGGGTCTTATGATTTCCGTGATTCCGAAAACGCGTACAGGATTACGGAATCCATTCATAAAAACAAACGGAATGGCATGGAAAGAATCGCGCGGTTTCTGCAGCATGCACGACGCTCGCCTTCACAATTCATTCACACAGAGACATAAAACATGCAGTATTCATATTTAAATATTATTTTTGCCGTTTAATATTCACATACACTAGTAGTCCATATCACGATTTGATTGAAGTGATCTGACTTGCATTGGATTTATTCATCCAAAATTTGACAAATTCCATGTTAAACAGTAAATTCCATTTTTATTCCGCGTTTTCTGCATCGTGGAAATTATAGGGCCCTACACTACATGAGCACTGTACCATTTCATTTGTGAGAAACTATCATCATAACACATACACACAGAAAAATGTCTTCAAGGCAACCCGTCAAAATAAAAGTTTGGACAGTGAAAAGTTTGAAGTGTAGCCTATGCCTTAATGTAACTGTAAGGCCCGTGAAATTGGTCCAATCTGCCGGTTCGCCAATACACAGGGAAGGTCACACGTGTTCTGTCCTTATTCATGCAAAGTATTGGTTGGTTAAATTTGTAATATATTAATCATATATTTACTCGTTTATTTCATCTGACTCCATAAATGAAAGGTTTTAATAATATCTGTGCCTCACTAAAAGTGACCGAATGTTTGACTATTCCTTTAACCATTAAGTGAACAAAGTCAAAATCAGTTAGAATAATCAAATGTAACAATTTATTATGTCAGGTAAATGTATCATGCCAATTTCATAATCAATTCAAAGATAATCGATACAAAACATCAAATGCTCAGGAATACAGAGAAGATGCAAACCCAACTTTAAGAAGTACATGAGGCTGAGAGATTTCTCCCTCAGCCTCGCGGGCCGACCTCAAGTACAGGAAAGGCCTCGAACTCTCTGCTGCATCTCCTTAAATAGCCAGACCTCTTTTACATGGAAACATGTGCTAACAAAAGAAATTTACATGCAGTGGTCGCACCTTAATGGGGGTTGGTGAACATTTGCTTGAGATAACCACCTTCTTTTCTAAGTCAGTTGTCCATAAATTCTTAAAACCTTATTACCTTTTATTTTATCTATCTGGATATGAGATATCTGTACCACTCACTTTGAGACATTTCAAATGACACCAAAAACATAACAGTCAATGATAAAACATTCACATTAAACCATATTCCTGTGTGAGTTATTAGTAGTTTGTGGAAGTGAGGTTGTGTGGGGACCCTTTGTCTCAGAATAGGGCCTCAACCAGTATTTTCAGTCTTACATAACAATTTTAACTGGCCTAAACCTCTGTTGTGTAGCATTTTGAATGTACACAAATAAAAGGATTTGTTTAATTTTCATTGGAATAAAAGATAAGTGTTGTATGCCTTCATTTGATTACCAGAAAAAAATAAAATACATAAAACACAAAAATATATATTTTGTTTGTACGTTTAATACATTGCTGTTAAATTATTAAAGTTTCATGATTTCAATGAATTAGACATGCTTTTTGATTAATACAATTTAATATAACCATCCAGAATTAAAAAAAAAAAAAAGGAATCTGGAATTATTTATTTTCTGGAATTTGGAAATAAAATAAAACGGATTTCATAGGGCTCTACAAATGAACATAACATATGCATCTGAAGTTATAATTAAATACGGAGCAACAGTGCGTATTACTGTTTATTGTTTGAAATTGCACTCACTCATTTCTGTGAAGGACCCGAGTAGATGACGCATGCACAGTTACTTTCCACACAGACACACTTCATTTTTGAGTGAAATAATTCTTATGTGTGAAATAATTTCCTTCAGTCTAATTTAAATTTGTGGGGGTGGAGGGGTCGTGCAGCAGCAATCATCACAACAGTGAAAATAACCTCAAGGTTGTAAATGTGCAATTGTATAGGGCCCCATTCCTTTATTTTGCTTGGGGCCCCCAAATCACTAAATCCGCCCCTGGCTCTCGTCGCTTTCTTTTCTTTCCTCCTTCTCCTCCATCTCTATCCATCGCCTCTCCTCCCTTTCAATGGCATCTCTTTCTCTTTCAGCTTCCCTCTCCTCCATCTCTCGGATCAGCTCCTCAAAATCATTTCTTTTCCTCCCTACTCTTTCACGCTCTGACCTCACTGAGGATGGAGAGGTAACAGCAACATCCGGACCAGATGAGGCCATAAGGGTGGGTGGTGTGATGGAGGGTCTGCCCCCTATTGCCTCATCCATGGCAGAATACCATTTCCAGGACGCTGCTGTAACATCCCCATCCTCAGTGCTCACCCCAGTCTGTGGACATTTCAGATCCTGCAAATATTTGAAAACAGAATATCAAGACAGTCAATTATATTGTAAAACATATGATTTATTAAATTATTGCATTACAGGGCCAAACATAGGCATGATTAAATCATGACAGAATTCTCATTTTGGGGTGAACTACAATAAAAAAAAATCTTACTTTATATTTTTGTTTAAAGGGATAGTTCACCCAAAAATGAAAATTCTGTCATCGTTTACTCACCCTCAAGTTGTTCCAAACCTGCATGAGTTTCTTTGTTCTGCTGAACACAAAAGAAGATATTTTGAAGAATGTTTGTAACCAAGCAGAGAGAGCAACCATTGACTACCATAGTAGAGGAAAAAAATACTATGGTAGTCAATGGTTGCTCTCTCTGCTTTGTTAAATTAAAAACATTAAAAAAAACACACACACAGCGCACTGCTATTTTCTAATTTGAAAAACGTCTATACCAATAAAAGGCAGTGCAGTGTGTCATTCTGTGTGATCGGGGTCCAAGTCATTGGCTAATATATTCTCAGATTTTACTCGCCAGTGTATGTCTAAGAGGCTAAGAATACGTTTAGCATAGATATATTGACACTCGCTGAACACTCAGAGAAACAGTTTCGCTCTCCGTCGAGCGGTCTGTGTATTTCAGTTCAGCTCGACAGATGCACAGCCTGTATTTGACGTAACGTGTCAGTGTGAAGGCGCACAACTCGCCGTCACTTTAAGAGAGAGCGCTGTTTAATAAAACGCGTGCGAAGAGAGAGAGAGTCTTGCATACCACAAGCAGAATCGACACACTACATGTAAAACATATTCTTTATTGTATTTTCCCGTCAAAATAATGGAGTTCAATTGGAATTATTCAGCTTTTAACAACAAGCAGAAGATATGCTGGTTTCTCCGGTAGTGGGCGGGAGTATCTCATTGGCTGGTGCTCATGAGTTCAGCAAATCAGTTTGAGTGAACGCACACAACGTGATTAATATTCATGAATCCAGCAGCTCATCAGTCTTTAGTGTGTTGTATATTGTTATTAGTAGTAGAATTTGTATTATTATATTATAAAAGAATTACTATTATATATTAATATTATAATTTTTTACAGAATCACTGAATGACCAACAATATCTTAAGCTCCACCACCAGTCCTAAATTCAGTTAAATGATCAAATATGCATGAGGGCTGTCAAACGATGAATCTCGATATAAAATATAGATGTAGATCTCAATGTATATTTGAATACACATGTATATATTTAAGAAATATTTGCATGTATATACTGTGTATATATATTTATTATATATATACACATATAAATATTTATCATCTTCCATTTAAAAAACAAACAAAAAAACAGTTAAACTTACTTCATGTTTTCTCTCCTTCTCATTAGAATGGCATCATCCCATCCCTATAGCCGCCCCGGTCCCATCAGGGTCAAATCCATAAAGAACTACATAAAAACAAAAAGGTGTATGTGTGTCAGTCCTCTTCATCCACTGCGGTGTTTGAAGAGGGTGTGACATACTTTATAAAAAATAAATGTCCTCCCGATACAGGCCAGAACGTCTGTTCATTGGGCAAAACACGGCAATCTATCGAACCTCTCCCCTCTCACTGACAGAGGAGGAAGAGAAGCCCTCATTCCTCCATCCCTTGAAGTCACCGAGCTACACCAGGACCTCTTTTCCCGGGGGGATACCTTACACTTGAAGGGATGGTGGAAAATGTGAGTAATTTTTACCTTGTCAGAACTCTATCAAACACACACAAAACAACAACAACAATGCATTTACAAGCTATTTCTAAACATTTGTAAGTTATCATATTGACTTTTAATGTACCATTATTTTATAGCTGCAGGTTCCAAGGATGACCACTGTTACGGAAGTCTCCATCCAAAGTGGTCCGAAACGCCTGGATGTTTCCCTGTGGCGTGATCAGGCCCTGAGCACAATCCACCTCAACGACAAACTGAAAATCACTCACCTGAAGGGGAACACTAAGCCTCTCAAGTTCAACTCAACGAGCTACACAACCATAGAGGTATGCCACATACAGAGCCCTCTGTCCTGAAAAATCATCAAGTTTGAAGAAAAGCAAAAGACTTTGGCTAGATTTTTTCACGCGTCTTGTTATTTTTTTCTTTTTCATCAATCGGTCACAAACAGCTAAATCATTTCCTTAATAAAAGCAGCATGCTATGAGCGACAAGCAGACAAGCTGCAAATGCAAATATAATTTATCACTTACTCTAAATGTGCTTTTTTATTTAGCTTGTTTTGCAACTCAGGTCATGGAGCAGGGACCAATGGTGGAGGAGATAAAGGTAGTTTGCCTCTCCGAAGCCAATGGGGAACTGGCGTTCCTGACAGAGGACTTCGCTGAATTCACAGCACCCCTCAATCTCCTAGAGAAGAGCGTTGAGAAGCTCATCAGCGAACGGAGCCCAAATGTAAGAATTATGTCTAAGGGACCTTCCAAATTAACACTAACTTGGTGAGATGCACATTTCTAAATGTATTACATTTCCATTAAATCACAATACCCAGATCTTCAGATACCACTATAAGTGTCAGTTTAGTGTTTGAAGTTAGAAATGGGAAGTAACTACAAACTGAAAATCCATTTACTGTCGATCAGCAATCCAGAATGTAAATATTAATCTCACTGCAGTGTGTGCACATGTTCTGTAACAATGACCATACATTTCCCCCTTTCTCCACAGGAAACCACAAGAATATAAACAATAAACATTAATTTATTTAACTGGAACTCTTTTGATTCTGTCTTTTTTCCTCAAATGGAAAGGAAATTCTTTCAAATGGTATTCCCAACAAAAATCACAATTCGCATCAAGTCCAGAAAATCAAATCAAACCCCAATAACCCAAAATAATAAACTCTATAATAGGGCTGTGCAATTAATTGAATTTCGATTTCGGCTCCCAACGATCACCAAAATAGTACAATCGAGAAAAAACGATTATTTTGCCATGTTCAGTTTTGCAAGAACACTCTTATTTTGTCTTGCGTTCTGAATGAAACGCGCACGCGCACATCCGCCCCTCCGGAAGCCACAAATCTCTCTCAGGTCGTGAGTCTCGTGACTCGTGTGCATATCATCCGCTGGAATTTAAAAACTCGACGCGAGTAAAGATGGCAGAAGGAGGGCAGTTACAGCAGCGTTTGGTGAGCAAAAAAGGCAAAACCAACTCCGTTGTCTGGGAACAGTTTGGCTTCGAGGAATCAAGACGACGAGCAGAAACATGCTACGTGCAAGATTTGATACATGGTAGTGGCTGCAACGCAAGGGAACACCACGAATTTGTTTAACCACTTGAAAATTAAAGTGATCTATGACAATCTAATAAAGAAACAAAAACTGACGAGAGCAGGGATGCTGTGTAAACGTCCTTTTTTCCTTCATATTTTAAAAATAATTCTATCTTTGTAAACTTTGTTCAATGCATGCGAGTGCTGCCGTATGTTGGAATATGACCAGTCATTTTTGCCGTTATCACCCGTGTTTAGTGCCAGAAGACGCGAATGAGAACACACTTCTCACAGCGCGCAAATATTGAGTTCTCTTTCAAGTCTTGCTCTTGAACGGACAAACTCACATAAAAAGTATGTCAACATGTCCATCTTGATGAGTATCCTAGCAGACATAGTCTGTATATGCCTTAAGTCAACTTTATACAGCCGAGAAAAGACGACGCATATCCGAGCATTAGGTCTTAAAGGGGCAGTAGCCTTTACTGCTGTCTGTTTAATGTCAAACAACAAAAGACAAGGACATCACTCACTGCACTTGATTGAATAGCTTTTGTAAGTTTAATAGGATTAATCTTTAATTTATGCACTCAAATATGCAATGTTATTTTACATTTGATACATTTCTGTATCTGAAAACTAATGTTAGACGTACCTGAAAAACCTGAAAACTAATGTTAGACGTACCTGAAAAGCATATCTAGCCGAACCATATTGTTGATCTTATTTATTTGTGGTTATAATTTTTACGTGAATACTTTTATACTTTGATTTGAATGTTATATTATTTATTTTAATAGTTCAAAAAGTACAACAAATGTTACAATTTCAATTGAATTGTTGAAAGGTGTATTTTTAATAAATGCAAAACATTCCCAAAGTCATGTGAAATGATCGTTACATAATCGTGATTTCAATATTGACCAAAATAATCGTGATTATGATTTTTTCCATAATCGAGCAGCCCTAATTAATATAACAATGTGTACAAAACAGTAACAGCGCTCAAAAGTATATTTTTCCTTTATTTTTCACATATCCTATATTTGTCAGTCTGAGATGTGGTTGCCATGACGTGTTGCTATGGGTGTTGTGCATCTGCTTGACTGCTCATTCTGACACGGCCTCCTCTATTTATTTCCCCCTTTATGTTTCCATACTTTCTGCTTACACAACATATCTTAAACCCGCAAAATGTCAGGGGCCTGTTCCATGATGGTAGTTTAACAAACTCAGGGTTACAGGATTAGTTTTGAGTTGACAAAACCAAACCAATCTATTCAGGCTTTGTTGGTCCCATAATGCTGATCATCAGCTTTCTCTGTCAACTCAGGCTTTGATCCTGAGTTTAGGAGTTTAGCTGTGACATCAGCAGTGAACAGCCAATCACACGCTGTGGATCAGTAAAACTGAGATTCATTTCTCTCTTCTGCAAAATATTACATGATTGAAAAATATTAAGAATTTAAACAAATAGACAGGAAGAAAAGAGCTGTCTATGAAAGAGGACAACTTAAAGAAATATCTTATACGTTAATGCAAGTAAAAG
Source organism: Gobio occitaniae (assembly GCA_033150135.1). Classification (NCBI taxonomy): domain Eukaryota; kingdom Metazoa; phylum Chordata; class Actinopteri; order Cypriniformes; family Gobionidae; genus Gobio; species Gobio occitaniae. The sequence goes on from JARQWZ010003943.1 coordinate 132,797, forward strand.
TTATGAAGTTAGTTTTGTTGATATATAGAGAGAATTGAACATTTAAGATCACATGTAGTCATTTTTATAGCTTTATTTATTGATTTTAAAGCTTATTTGTATGACCTTTATATAGGCTATTAATATTAATTTTAACTAAGTGCCTATTAATGATTGATTAACTAAATATATAAGGGTATAATTATATCAATTATATCTAAATCATTCAAAAGTATTATTATTATAAATAAGCATTGTTAAAAGCCGGACGCTTTAGTCTTTCTTAACCCGCATCGGATCGTGGGCGGGGGGGTTGACGGAAGTGGGCGTGTGTGTACTTTTATTTACTTTTGTTTTATACAAAATATTCAATCAACTATCACAAACTATGCATCAT